>CM061043.1:130695397-130772897 GCA_030762985.1 Adelphocoris suturalis | reverse complement strand
TTCATGTATTTCAGACTTGTATTCATTTGTGGAAAAGTATTGGCGAGTTGGATACCGATGTGGCTCACGGGAATCGTCATTCTAAGTGACTCCGGGCGTGAGATAACAAAACCAGGTTAAATCGCTTACGAAATGTTTGCGGTCGTATGCACAATTTTTATAGGATAGACTTAGAGTCTTTCGAAGGCCTCCGCTCTCTAGGTAGGAACAGGACAGTGTCTGGTTCGAGCTCAAATTAACTGCGTGCCACAAGCTTTCGCATATACCACTCCCCCGTTGGGGAACAGGTTAGGGTTTAACCCCTGTATTTCTCTCTCTCCAGCTATACCAGCATCCAAAGGACGCAGGCAAAACCACTACCCCCGCGACTACCCACCTCTACTTGGGGCAGGCAGTTATCGCTTCTACAGTATACGCGCCGGTAGCCTGGGCTCCCCTAGCCCGCGGTCCCATTCCTGGGGAAATGCCCGGAAGTATAGCCCCATTAAAGGCCAGAATGGTCACTGGCCCGACACAGAGAAGGAGTCTCTGTGCTTACCTTTTTTGTCCCCACCTGAGGAACCAGTTCCACAGTCCACTAGTTATGGGGGAGTGAGGACGGGATACGGTCCCCAGGTAGGAACAGGACAGGAAATTTATGTACCCAGTTTACCTTAATGGTGGAAGACTGTGCACCTCCGCACATTAGTTAGAAACAGCCGCGGAACCAGGCAACGGATGGGAATCACCGAGGTCGCGCTTGGAGCTAAAACAGCTGCGTCCTGGCATTGGGCGTTCCCAGTCCTGTGCCTGGCTGGTGTGCGGGGACCGTAAGGAGTTATTCAAAAACACTCTCGATGAGGTATCTATAACCATAAAAATACTTGGAATGATCAAAACAGAGAGAGAGATGATTAATTCATCATTCAAGTTGGCCAGGATAGCTCTTTATTTCAATGTTCCTTCAATCCTCAATTCAACATAATGTTCGCGTATGCCAAACAAACACTGTACTTTGAAAACATCTCAATGTTGAGCTACGCAGTCAATACTCTCAAGATTTCTGCTGGAATGACGGACGGACCTCTTGATATGAAAATTGAACGAATTGTTATACTGTGGGCGTCATCAGTGAAATACTTTGGCGTCCAGCTGGACTCTAATCTGAATGGTTCAACTCGTGTCCAGCTATTGGTAGATGAACGCCAAAAGGCCAATCAGTCACAATTCTATGTACTCAATTGTACTTTTTCAACATCAGTAGTTGATAAAATGTAAATTTTCCAGGCAGTCCTGAGGCCAGCTTTGACGTATGCACGCAATGCAAGAAACTTTAGATGCAAGACAATTTTTAGATAGTTGTTGACTGCGAGAGTAGAGCTTTAGAAAGATTCAAAACTCTGGATTAAAAGGAATTTCTTCACAAAGTGTAGATCCAACGCCAATGTACTCATAGCGGCATTCTTTCGAAAATATGGAGGCAGAAACAATGGCAGACTGCCACTCCTCATTGTGATGATAATAACTATACAGTTCCATTGAAGGTGGTTAAAACAAGTTTAGGTTAACTTATTCGTTTTACGTTTTTCTTAATAATAATTTCTGTAAATTTCTGTAAAATATTAGTACTTATTGGTACTACTAAGTAGTTGAGGGTACTTAATTTACTCTGCAAATGAAGAGTTTGCATTGCACTGGAACATCAATTGTAAGTACAAAATACCTGCATAGTGTATTTTTCTTTCCACACAATTTTATCGCTTTGGATTGAATCTATCACCGAGTCTGTCAACTCACTTTGACGTTTGCTTATTAAATAGTCTTTGGAATTTTGTCTTTCCTCTCTAAAAACCATCGAAACCCTCCTTTTGCAGGCAGAAACCGAAAACTCCGATAATACACCTCACAAATATGTTTTGGAACCTAGTATGTAGGTTCACCCATTTAACCCCTTCATATTGAAGCCAACCTATTTATTTTCCATACTTGAATGTACCTTTTCTAGTAGCTTCAAAAAACCACTAACGATCTTAAGCCGACGCTCGAGCTCGTTAATTCGCGAGTGCCGGGGAGAAGGGCAAGTGCTAAAACCGCATTACCACAACCGCAGCTCCTCTATGATAAGGATTCATTATACTAACGAGTTTCCCAGCGTAACGCTCTGTTGTGGACAGAGAAGAGATGTGTTCATAACTCCAGAGGCAATTCCTTAATAGTGCTATGGGACGGTAAAAATTAAAATCAAGGGCTAGCTAGTTGATTAATGAGTCTTCTGGCTCATTCTTCAAACTACTCTTTGAGGCAAGTGATACACGCTTAGTATGATCGTCATCAACTCACCGATTTCAACTTCAGTGAGGCTTTTGTCATGGATATTTCCGTCCGTGGTGTTACTTGTAACAAGGAGGTGATAGAAATGGAGTTTACCCTTAAAAGGCTAAAGGCGATTAACCTGCTACACCCAAAGGATATCCTGAAAGCTGAAAAGCCCTTATAGAACTATCCCAAGATGCGGCAGTTGCAACAATCGAGAAGGAGGAATCCTTATCTATCAAGAAGCAGAGGAGGGGGGGGGGGGGCAGAGTGGATAAGGTGCTTTTTCTTAAACTTCTTGGCTTCAGGCGTAACCTATAAAGCCGTTCTCATACACTTCAATGTTTTCTGACAATAATATGGTTTCTAGGTTGAAGGGAAGTGGAATTATATATTCAACTTCCTTGAAGAGAATCTATCGATTTTCGGGAAAAATTAACTCAGCATGATCAGGTGATTCGCATCTTCCATCTGCTGACAGAGGTCAGTAGCCTCCTTGCCGGTCCGCGAAAAATAGGGCTTCGTAACACAATGACTACTCCTGGATCTTGAAATTGATTTGTTATATTTCTTAGTATGGCATTTTAACTGACCACAACTACTCGGACTGGAAATATTCTAAAGTATTTTTTCACAGCGTGGTAGTTTCTATGGATTTGACCCCATATATTCATTTGGGGGGCACCAAGGAGGCAGTGCATGAGTATGTGTATGATTGTAAATTGGTAAAAGATTAAGGTATGTTGCTCCTTTTGCCTATGAGTGGGTAGGGACTTCCAGGACAGTAAATAATAGAGGTGTCGATGGGAGGGGGGGGGGGGGGGTTTGAAAACAAGCTCTACTTACATATGGTGGTGGAAATGGAATAGTTAACCCTTCAAAGGGTAGAGGGAGCCTGCTACATCCAGATGATGTCCTGAAAGCTGAAAAGCCCAGTAACTACCCCAAGATGCGGCAGTTGCGAGAATCCATCACATGGTGGATTGTTATATATTAGAATAGTAAGAAGAATAGTATGCACTCAAGTGTATCGTCCCGTGACTGCCATACGTATTTTTCGGTAGTCGACTCTTTCGAGATGGGCCTTGGAAGCAGAACCTGTGGCTAATGGGATATTGGTTGAGGTTATCAGTCGCGACGTGTGTCCTCTGCGGCGTGGGGTCATGGTTTGAATATAGACATGGAGAGCTTTTAGAGGCAATTGAGACGTCAAACCATTGGTTCCGTCACTATCCCAATGGTCTCTGGAAATGACGAGACTTTCAAGATTGCGGTACTCCGATCAGCTGATACTTCGGAGTTCCGGTAATAGGTATCTAGAATGAAATTGCGTTTTATGGTTGGTTGAAGAATATAGTGATTTTTGAGTATCTTACTTACGAGAAAATTTAGAACAGAATAAAATGGTCTTACGGTGTTAGGCGAGCAGATGATCTTTTCGTTAGTTTCACTGTGGAAGCAAGTTCTAGGGTTACGAGCTGTTCTATTAATTTTTAGCTTTGTGAAACTGGAAATGCAGAACCTGGAAATATCCACATCATTCCCTCGGACATTGCACAGGTTACAGAAAGTAGTTCGATTGTTCAAAAAGAAAACAAACGAAATGTTGCCATTCAATTTGAAACGAGAGGGTGAGTGGTGGGACGAGGAATGGGGACCATTACGACGCTAGCGGCACGTATCATCTTACAGGAAAACTGCGTTGAAATTAGAAAAATAGCCGTCCGTATTATTTATACGCAAAGGGCTCACGCAATCCTATAGAAATGTCGAAGTTACGATGTGGGACCGAACTGATATTTTTGGTGGCCCTGTTAGTCATTCGTTTCATATTAACCGAGTCGAGTGGTTCTACAGGGTGTCAGGTGGTCAGTACTTCAGGGCGTGATTCTACAGCTCATTTCCGATCAAAAATTCTTCCTAGAGATTTTGTTTAACACTTGGTTAACGAGTAATTCAGTTTTTGAGATTTTTCTCGTGTTTTCGACCTTAAGTCACTAAAATAGCAATAACTACAATAATTAAAACAGTAAGTTTAAATTGAGGATACTGTTGGAAAGAGTGTTAAATTTCCTTCCTATCTGTTGCCACATCAAAATTTTTCAATAGGAGTGGAACAGGCCAACTTTTTAAACAGCCTGTTAGTGCCCAATTTCTGTACTGTTTTTCGCGTACCTCATCTGTGAAAACTGGCCCAAGATCTCAGCTTTCGAGCGGTAAATCATTTTTTATTTTACTTTACTAATTAGAGGATAAAAGTATGTTTATATGTTGAAAAACATGGTTTTCTCCCAGCTTATCAATTTATTTCATTCATTAGCGTCCCTTCATTGACGTGGAATCTCAGGTGTTACATAGATTTAGTAGAATGGAATTAGTCGACGTAACCAAATACCAGACTGCTCCTCAACAACGAATGTTAGATTTGCTTGAAGATTTCAATTACTGTAAAATTTATATTTACATTGTGTTGCAGAAATCTCAAAGGCTATTGAGAATCGTTTCTTATTTATGTCAAATGTTGATCAGCCCTAGAATACTTTGCAACTTTCTAACTTATCTTTTCGAGGGATTGACGCGTACCTCGAGAATCGCAGTTCACCAATTGGCCAGTTTACATGTGCCATGAGATGGTGTTTTTTGTCTTTTTTATGAAGAGGAGCTGTTTTCAAGTCAATTCAGATTTGAGGGACATTCCGGTTCTTCGCATTTTAGTATGAGAATAAGAATATTAAACACGCTTTAGATTATTTATGAACCCTACAACGGAAAAAGCAGCGTATTTAGCATAAATAACTGGAATAAAGTCCAGACTCGGTATCTGTATAACTGGAGTAAATATAAGATATTATCTGATTGGCAGAATACGTCTTATTTTTCATACATTTGGCGAATTTCACTAACTTATTCATTTCGAGATTCTTCAAACTCCATTGTCATAGGATTTATGAAATTCCCCATCTCAAAGACGTGGTTTGATCTGGGCAATGATCCAATCATGTCGTAAGTACACTGACTAAATTCAATATGGTGCTGAGTTCGACAGCACAATGTGAGAGCTGTAGCATGGATGTGGAGGATCTTCACCACATAATGCAGGAACGCCCTCAGGTCTTTAACAAAGGAGGGATATATTCAGTGGGTTTACGTCTAAGCGGCAACAACAATCCATTCTGCCGCTTCAAGAGCTTCAGACAGGCACAATAGAATTGTCGTATCACTGAATACCATGAGTACTAGGATATTATCATGTATCATACGTCAGTTAATAGTGGAATTTTGTAAACTGTACTCTTGCTGCAATAAGAGCATTTGTTTTTTTACCTAGCCTTAACCTTCGAAGCCAATCCTTTAGAAAAATATAAAAATGTTGAAAAAAGGGTTATTCTAGGAATATATAAAATTTTCTGGATCAAATCCAAATTATTTTCTCCTAAAGCAGTCATGTTCTACGCAAAAATGCGAAAGGGATAACTATATAATGCATAGATCCCATAGAATTAGCTAGAAACTTAGAGGTAATCTACACAAAATTTTATTATTCGAGATTCCTGCGTCGTGTTTGAACTCTTTTAATATCATTCTTCATCCCCATTCGGAATATCAATATGCATTATTCCAAAGCAAATGAAATCCATTAATTTATTTATTTATTTTACAAACGGGCGAGCCCAATTACAATGTAAAAAAGAATAAGTATTTAATCGGAAGCAATAATACAAAATAAGAAGAGAACAAAAAAAGAAAGTATATCATCTTAAGTTGGCAGGAAGGTAAATTGGCAGGTCACTTTTGCAGGAAAGTAAATTAGAAAAGGGAAGCAAAAACTGAACACAAAATTTGGGGGGAAGCTAAATAAGGGGTGAGAGAATACAGGCTTTGAATTCATAAAACGGGCTAGAGAAAATATCGAGGTCTTGAAAAATGCTTACAATGTGATTAACGGATCGTGGTATTCTGTACAAAGGACGATTTTGAAGATAATTGTAAGGGGAAAATGAGACGAAAAAAGGGTGAGAGAGGCGAGTGGAGACTTGAGGAACTTTGAGGTTCAACTTGGAGAGCAGGTCCGGTGAAGAAATCTGGTTATGGAGCAACTTATGAAGGAAGGTGACATCTGAATTTGGGAGAAAGGTTAAATTAACGCATGCTGATGGGGTCTGTCCCCCGGTGAACACGTGGCCAACACTATTGGAAGGACGAGGAAAGGAAACTCTTCGCATCACGAGAATAACTGCGCCCGTTTGAAGCGCTTGATCATTGAAGCATACTTTAATAGTTTGATTAGTCAAGAAATTTTTTTTTAGGCACGAAAGTACAAGAAATTTTAGGTATCACGTGAAATCACGACTCAATGAGATTCGTTCAAAGGTTCAATCTAAAACCAGTTTAAACTATTAAATTATGTGATGGGGAAAAAAATAGATATTTTTTATACCTACTTTTATTTCTAAGAGCGAGGATATAACGAAAAGAGGCAAGAGGCCGTATACCACATTTCAGGGCTCTGGTAGGCTGTTGAAGGAGAGTCTCCGAAAAACCTGATCTTGAGCAGGAGGTACCAACCGAGCGGTTCCAGCCAAATCGTTCTTTTTGTAGAACGACTTGAGACAGTTACTTGTTACCGTTCATTGTATTGAGGAAGAGGATTAGTGGGTTCCCAAATATTTTGACATAGGTGTAGTAGAGTTGTTATTAATTTAATTAGGGTCTTCCGTGGCCGTATGGTGAAGCACTGGACTAGAAGCAGAAGGACTTGAGTTCTATTACCCTAGGCCACATTAATTTTTTTTCCAAACCTTAAAACATATTTTGTGATCTAATCATTCAGCTAGTCTATATTTTACTGAAAGGGTTGGTTAATGAAATTTCTGCACAAGGATGCATAAAATTGTTTGGTACGGTAAACAACGGTTTTCTAATAACCTAATATCTAATAATACCTATAAACACTTTATTTAGGTAAACACTGAGGTAGGAACAGATATTCGGCTAGAATCACTCGGTTGGTACCCCAGCTCAAGACCAGGTTTTACGGAGCCTCACCTGTCTGTCGAACTTTGTTCTGATGAGAAATGACAGTTTGTGACGGATTTTCGTAACGCTGATTTTGTGACGGATTTGCGAACGCTCTTCTTGTGACGGATTTCCACGAGTCACTTTTCATACTTCATACTTCGCTTATCCCAGTCTGTCTATTAAAAAAACCGTTGATTTTCTTTACTCATAAAGTGTTTGTAAAGTGAAGCTAAATTATTCGGGTGATTGCCCGAGTCTCCAGCTGAATCAAAAGTAAGGTCTGGGCGGCTGTTTTGTTACTATTTTTCCATCGCGTCTATTTTCCACTACGATGCTGAGAGAATTATTATTTGTGAAAAATTGGTTTCCAGAATTTGCTCGGGTCTAATCGCCACACCAGATGTCTTAAAATATGTGATTTTTGCCAGGAAACCCCATCTATTATAAAATGAAGGGGAAAAGAAATTCGACTTTCGACATTTTCATGTCTTTGCTTAGGGCCAGGAGTATAAAACCAGTTTAAACCTCACTCAACGTTTAAACTGTTGTCTAACCGTAGAATTCAGTTTATGCCAGGTGTACTTGTTCTTAAACAGCTAAGCTCTGCTTAAAGTTATATGGTCGTTGAGGGACATTTAAACTCAGTTCTATGGGGTTTTAGTGGAGAATTTGTCCAATGAGTTATATTATTGAGGAATGGTTGTACAGACCAGGAGATATTTCTGATGATGAATGTATTGTATGGGATTGAAGGAGGTGTTTTCAAGGCAGCTACTTATCTTCCAGGAAGGTCCAAATCATTTCGAAAATGGAGTGAAGAGGAACTGTTGGATTCTACAACTTTTAGTTTCCTTTCCTTTTACTTTGCTGCCTTGTCGTCAGCATCCATATTTTCGTTTTTTATAATACCAGAATAATTTGTACGAAGTGCAATAAAATACATTCATCAGATGTACTGAAATTTGTGGCTCTTCTTTTTCCTGCAATGCCATCAAAAGATAGAACAAACCGATAACATAAAATATATTAATAAATCAGTTGAACGAGAAAAACGACTGTTGCAAGAACCACTCAAGGTAACTCAGCTGAATATTAAAAAAAAAAAAAAAAAAAAAAAAAAAAAAAAAAAAAAAAAAAAAAAAAAAAACTGATCAAGACATCAAAACCAACTCATTCTTTCCTCCTTTCACAAGGTTATAAAATACTAGCCGCTCCGGCTCGCTACGCTCGCCTCCACGTCCAGCCGGGGGGCAAGCCCCCCGGACCGCCCATTAAATTGCTCGCTTCGCTCGCAAAATGTGGCATGTAGGGAATGTTGCTCGCTTCGCTCGCAAACGGTAGATCTCTAAGGGTAGGTTTAACTTCTGTAGGGGATGCTGCTCGCTTCGCTCGCTTGAGGAAGTTATACTGCCCACCCAACTTGGCAGACGTTTTTTTCTGTTGGAAATTCTTACAAACAAATTAAATCTTATAAAACTACGTGGAACCACGAAAAGTTTATTTGGGGATGTTGCTCGCTTCGCTCGCAAACTCTGGCATGTAGGGAATGTCGGGCCATGGTTCGGGTGGGATTAGAAAATTTTAAATTCGCTTATACACCCTATCGGAAAATCCCAAGAACATCCCCCCACTCGTAGACTCCCCCCACTCAGCCGTTTGGCCGTGCATAGACACGACAGACAGCCAGACGGAGTTTCATTCTTATAAATAACTAGCCGCTCCGGCTCGCTACGCTCGCCTCCACCTCCAGCCGGGGGGCAAGCCCCCCGTACCCCCATTAAGTTGCTCGCTTCGCTCGCAACGTGTGGCGTGTAGGGAATATTGCTCGCTTCGCTCGCAAAGTCTGGCATGTAGGATATGTTGCTCGCTTCGCTCGCAAAGTCTGGCATGTAGAAAATGTTGCTCGCTTCGCTCGCAAAGTATGGCATTTAGGGAATTTTACTCGCTTTGCTCGCAAACGGTAGATCCCTAAGGGTAGGTTTAACTTCTGTAGGGGATGCTGCTCGCTACGCTCGCTTGAGGAAGTTATACTGCCCACCCAACTTGGCAGACGTTTTTTTCTGTTGGGGAATTCTTACTTACAAATTAAATCTTATAAAACTACGTGGAACCACGAAAAGTTTATTAGGGGATGTTGCTCGCTTCGCTCGCAAGTCCGTATTTATTCTGTAGGGGATGCTGCTCGCTTCGCTCGCTTGAAGAAGTTATACTGCCCACCCAACTTGGCAGACGTTTTTTTCTGTTGGAAATTCTTACAAACAAATTAATTCTTATAAAACTACGTGGAACCACGAAAAGTTTATTAGGGAATGTTGTACTGCCCACCCAACTTGGCAGACGTTTTTTTCAGTTGGGAATTCTTACAAACAAATTAAATCTTAGAAACTACGTGGAACCACGAAAAGTTTATTCGGGGATGTTGCTCGCTTCGCTCGCAAGGTATACCTGTATATGTGTAGGACAAAGTCCGTATTTATTATTTGAAATGGCTCTCGCTTCGCTCGCAAGGTATTGCGTAGAAGTGCAAATGGGAACCCCCCTGTGAGGGTCCCTTCAGGTAAGCAAAGTTGTGTAACGGCGGCCCGTGGTCGATTAATTTCTGATGTTAAACGCTTCCCTCGCAATTCCCCTCCCAATTTGACCTACTTTCCGTCACTTTTTTCGATATCAGACTTCGGATTCAGATTCGGCGGGATCAAAGCTGTATTTCGCCCGCGAAAACCGTTCCGAAAAACGTACCTTTATGGGGTATATTTTAATCGGAAAAAACCAAGTTTTTCGGCGGACTTTTCGAGAAAACGGGTCCGTACTCTCGCATTTTTTAACGCATTTCCCGATACTTTTTTCGCGATCCGATCGCGCCGTCGTCTTCCTCGTAGGAAAACCTACGAAACCCGTATTTTTCCGGAATTGTCAACGGCCGTTTAGAGGGGTAGGGGAAGCGGGGAAGTCCAAAAAGCGCACATTAATTATTACTTCGACCCCCCTCCCGCCCTACGGCCCATGGTTCGGGTGGGATTAGAAAATTTTAAATTCGCTTATACACCCTATCGGAAAATCCCAAAAAGATCCCCCCACTCGTAGACCTCCCCCACTCAGCCGTTTGGCCGTGCATAGACACGACAGACAGAGCGACAGAGCGACAGACGGAGTTTCATTCTTATTAATAATAGAGATAGAGATAGAGATAGAGATAGAGATAAACAAACTATGTCCGAAATCGTTGGTTTGAAACATGGAACTGTAATTATCCTTGTAGTTCCATGAGCTTATTCTGCCTGTTTGTCATATTCTTCTCCTTCTTTGGCGTTTAAACTCCAGTTCCCTAAACCAAAGTGATACGGGCTTGTACACACGCCAAACGCAATCAGTGGATTAAACCAAGTTTCAAAAGTAAACGACGTTTGGCTGTTTCTGTTTAAACCCCTGGCCTTTAGGCACATAAATTCGAAAATCATCACGAAGTGGAGCACCCCTAGAACTCGTTACGCAACCAATAAACAAAGCGTGTAAAGATACAGCTTCGTATGGTTCGTGTCTGCGGTTTTGTCAACAATCCTTAATCAGCGTCGGAGAATTTAATTATGTAAAAGTATTCAACGATTATATGAAAATGCGAGTTTCAACGTTCACTAAAGTTATCAAGGAGAAACACATTGAATCATGAATCTGAAAGGAACTAACAAGCTAACTAACAGCATACTGTGTTCCATTTCCTCACCGGGACAGGGTGCGATAATTTAATTTCGGGCGTCGGGACGGCGAACCCAGCTGGTAGCGATTCAGCCGCATAAACACGTTCAGGAACAGAAAAGCGGCGGTGAGGGGACCCCGAGAATAATTCAAGAAGAGGAGGAACCGGCTGAATATTTCACTCACGCCCTCCCCGACGTCACCTCAAGAATTTCAGAGCATTTCCACCTGATAGCGGTTCCCATGAAACATTCCTAGAAAATCTCAGAAACGCTCTAACCATACTCCTCGGGAAGGAATTTTCAAGATTGCGGGTAAGAGAGCTGGTGGTTGTTTTCTCCGGGGTTTTCTCTATTTTGCCGGATCACTGTAACTCTCTTCGGGAAATCCACCCTTCATGTCCTCAAGATCCTCTTATTCTCTTAGGGTGGTTTCCTAACTTTATGTGAAAAGTGAAAAATCCGGAAAACTCAACCAGACCCCAAAAATGATTTTGACATGGATATGTTTTTTAGCTTGGGATATTTGAAAACGACTAGCAGAGGTATGGGCATAACAGTTCTCATATTTTGTTTAAAATGTCCCCCTTGATGGGGAAAACAATAGATCATGGATATGTCTAGTACCTGCTGCTTAGAAGTACCTGCTACTCAATAGTATACCTACCATGTTGTGCCTTCTTTTTACATTATGGTTACCTAGCAATATTAGTTTATAACTTCGAGTAATAAATCAGCATTCCTTTACACTACAATGGCTTAGAGGTCATGAGATGTTGTGATATAATGAGAGCATTCCAAAAAGTGGCGAACGATTTTCCTACTATGAAAACTATGAGAGTTACTCTTCCGTAGTAACTCATTGGTTGTACATGAAAAATCAATAGAAAATAAAGCTTCCTGTACACTTTTTCGGACTAAAAAAAAGTTACACAATTTTTTCAAATACCCAAGCTAAAAGACATACCCATGTCAATAAGAAATAGGTTTATATATTTGAACTCAACATGTTATTAAGTAAAATAATCTCCTCAGCATACCATGTGTTCTAGGCATTATTTAAGATAAACGATGTCACTTGAAAGCTTTTATTAATAATCTATTTAATTTTTGAGATTTTTTGTTTTGTTAAGTAATTAATCTATCAGATCACGTGCGCAAACTGGAATTTCTGATAACGTTAATTTCTTACGATCGATCCTTCCGATTTCGTTCGAACTTGGAGAGAGATGGGTATCGGTTTGAGAAAGGTGCCCTATGATTTTTAACGATGGGCCGAGTAATAACTACTACCTATGAGCAAAACTAAAGATGGTTGACACACATGAAACTCCGTTTTGATTCTATTTTCTGGGATTACCTGGGTTAGCTCAAAGATGTTTTCTAAACCTTTGGATCTACATTGAGGAGCTGACATGGAAAAGTCCAAAAATCGAAAGAAAATTTTTTTTCGTCGAAGTGCAAGTAAACAGTCACGCCAACGGCGTTGGAATAGCCTTAGGTCCTCCCGTCCTTGCTAGTGCGCACCGTGAATAAATGTGTGACCTTTGCATGGAGAACAGATTATGTCCAACGAATCTGAATAGAGTTCAGAGGGAGTTCCTATGAAATTTGATTTTTGGACTTAAGTGCTTTTCCATGTCAGCTCCTCAATTTGAAATGGAGCTCCATTGTGAAACCTAGAATTCATTATCAGTGTTCACTAATCAGCTGTGGGGCCTCTGAACCTAATTAGTTTCTCAATCGAATCATGATGCTGGAACCTGAAACGTAGGGTCTCTTGGACATTTACAATGAAATTACATAATATGGAGGTTCTCTGATCAGCTTCGCAATCTCTGGCACTAATTCCTTTCCTAATCGATTCATCGAGCTGAAATTTAGATAAAGCTCCTTCGGGATATTTTCAAAACAATTACGAGGTGCTGATCAGCTGAGGGGTCTCATAGGCTGATTCAATTTCTTTTCGACCTGTTTTTTCTTTTTTATTTCATTTTCCCTAAAATTTTTGATATTTACTATAAAGCGTACAATTGTAAGGTCCTGATGTACAAGATGTAAAGGTTTGAACCCATTTGGAAAG
This sequence comes from Adelphocoris suturalis, assembly GCA_030762985.1. NCBI lineage: Eukaryota > Metazoa > Arthropoda > Insecta > Hemiptera > Miridae > Adelphocoris > Adelphocoris suturalis. The sequence continues at coordinate 130,759,811 of CM061043.1, read as the reverse complement.
CACAATGCGCCAAGTTTTGATTATATACTCTTCATTTGGGGTTCAATAATAACTTATTAATCAATGATCTGCGTAAAAGAGCTCCCTAATACATATATAATAAACCGTTGTGTAATAATTTTCAGTTTTTTCAATATACAAAAACGCTGCAAATTATTACATAATGGTTTATTATTTCAGGCCTGAAGTAATGTGTTAAACAGTTCCAGGCTGAGTTCCAAAGAAAAAAAAATATATATATATTTCTGCCAGCTATATCCAGCTATAGTAACCAGCATGCTCTGGGGCTTTCGCCAGTCTCTTTTCTAGTATCCACCTCTGTTCTTCCTTTCACTCCACCCCCCGCTCACCCCCCTCACCACCCACCGTGACCCCCTGCCAAGCATGCCAGGCGTGCACGCGTGCGTAAGTCTAAAACTCAGAGCCTCGAAAAAGACACTTTTTCGCCCGTTTTTGGCACATAGCATCTATGCGAGTAAAGCGATCGGGATGGTTAAACGTTAGGACCAACTAGACTCCAAATGGAGTCTATGTGTGAAAGAACGGGTTTTTCAAGTCAAATCTTAGGCCTTTTATGGCCCGGACGGCGGATGGCGAACGGCGGACGGACATTTCAAATTTGGGTTCTACGCACCTTGAAACGTAAAGTGACAAAGTTTGAGGGGGGGTTATAAAAAGTTTTTGCTATACGATCACATAGGCTTATTATTGGAAATAATAAACCAAAAAAAAAAAAAAGATCCATTGGTTAAGGAAGCGATCTTTGCTCAAGTTGCATTTCCGTCTTTTCAGCGATCCAATTATTCTCAGAATCGGTTTGGCCTTTTTGAGAAAACAACGAGCACACGGTTTTTCGAAAGTTATTCACACATTGTTATTTTTTAATAATTGTACACACATGAAAGACACATACATACGCTCACACGCACAGAAGTACACCTACGGTTTTTTCACGGATTCGGTCTTAGAATATTCTGGAACCGATTTTTGCATTCGGCTATTTTTTTTCTCATGTTCGGTTGTCTACACCCCCCGGCTCAATTCTAAAAGGTCATCCGTTTTATTTACGAAGCCTTGACTGTATGACCTAGCTTCCGAGGGACGTCCTGAAAAATGAGAATTTTTCCTGGAGGATACACATTATTTTTGTCCTCCTGCAATGCAAGAATGAATAACTCGTGAAGGAGCTTTAATGGAATGATACTTTTCCATTTTTATGTATTATAGAAGAGATATACACTCGATTTATGAGTATAGTGCTCAGGAGTTTGATGGGATTTCTTTAAATGTTAGAATACCATCAAGTATATTGGCAGCAGTTTCCTCTGATGGGAGTTGTGAGGCAAGCGGGAGGCTGTTAACGGAATCACACGATATTTACTCCGCCAAGACCGAAAACGAAATCATTTCCAGCTCTCCCCGTTTGGAAACATAATTGAAGAGTTTTATTCAATGGATGAAAGCGCCTACACGAATTATAATAAAATAACAATGTGTAATTAACTTTTGAAAAAATATTGTGCTCGTTGTTTTCCCCAAACGGTTGAACCGATTCTGAAAATAATTGGATCGTTGAAATGGCGGAAATATGTAACTGCCTGAACCATTGGATCTCTCTCTTCTTCAGTAGATCGAGACAGAGAGAAAAAAAGAATATCAAATTTGGTTTTTACACCAACCTCCAATTAACATTTCAAGTTTCCATTTTCGTTCGTTATCAGTACAGTTCACATACAAACAAGTACACATCTTAACATGGCCGTGAAGAATTTGGGCCTTGGAAAAATCCTATTTCAAAATTACTGTCTATTATTTGAATACTAGCATCAGGAAAGCCCGTTGTTTAAAATACTAGAATGAGAATAGTCTTATAGAAAATGCTATTTAAAATTTCACCTTCGTAGATAGAATAAGGAAGGTATTAAGGTCAGAGCCTAATCAGCTGATCATGGTGCCTCGTCACTGTAACCAAGCAGTCCCACTGAGGCTCCATTTCAAACTGCAGGAAATGATAAGAGTTTGCTTGAGAGTCAGCTTGAGTCTTGTCGTTCTTAACCTGCTTATATTTATTAAAAACATATAAATTTGACTAATGGAATAATGCTGTCTTTTTATACATTCATTATTACAATTAGAATTGCCTCTGCCCAGGCAAAAGCACAGACATCATTGATGTGAATGAATGAAATAGATAAATGAAAGTGAACAAAATTGGTATTTATTTAAATCACAAAAAGAAGTACTCGTAATAAGTAGATACAAATAAATGGTGAACAGATTAAGAAATATTGGTTGTGCTGAAATTCTAGCTCCATAGCAAGGCGAGCCAGTTTAATAAAAAGTTCATTTCGTTTTAATTGTACTTTCTCCTTAAGCCTGGCGAAACATTGGTGGAACGTGGAACACAGTCCATTCCAGATTTTGGCTTCATAGGTTGAATAACAAATAACTTGGCTCCGTATCTCACTCTGCTGATCTAGGGGCTCTAGACTTCCTGATTCGTTTCTAGTCGTTCCAATGGTCCTCCATTTAAAATTTTAGCTTAATAGGTTAAATAACCAAAAATTTAACTCCAGAGCCCACTCAGCTGATCCACGAGGCTTCAGACTTTATAATTAATTTCTAAATATTTCAAGGGGTCTCCATTTCAAATGTCAGGTCCATAGAGGTTAAGTAGCAAAAAAACATAGCACCGGATCCCACTCAGCTGATCTAAAGTGCTCTGGACATCATGATTTGTTTTTTGGCGACTTAAGAGGTCTGCATTCCAAATTTCAGCTTCATAGGTTGAATAGAAAAGAACTTAGATCCAGATCTAACTCAGTTGATCTTGGGGGCACTAGACTTCATCATTCGTTCTCAGATGCTTCAAGGGGCCCCCATTCCAAATTTCAGCTTCGTAGAATGCAACATAGCTCCGGATATCACTCAGCTGATGCGGGAGGCTCAGGACTTCATGATTCGTTTATAAACGTCCCAAGGGTTCAATTCAATTTTCAGCTTCATAGGTTGAATAGCAAAGAAATTTGATCCGCTGCACCGCTTCTTTAGTCTCGGTTTTTTGTGACAGTATTTTGTAAAACGCTAAAACATTATTCGAGGTCTTTCCTACCCATAAAAAGGCTTCAATCAGCCGTGATTATTCCCTCTGTAATATTATGTCAGTTAACTGTCAACGAATTGCCAAGAAACTACACTGATTGTCATGACAGATTCCTCTTTTTTGTGCGGCTAGTAGTAAGGCGTTCAGGATATAAATTTTTGGAGATCTAACTTTGTCAACTACAACTGAAATTTTCAACCCACGAAAATCGTTTTGGTATCAGTAGATTAGTAATAGTACGTTTTATCCACCTGATCCAATCCAAAATCTTATTTGACGTGTAAAGTAGTTTGGCATATCGGGGAAGTCTGAGATGACGACGAAAGAGGAGGTTCGGAGTTTGCTATAGCCTTGATAGATGATCCGGAACTTTGCGATTATTTTACAAAAACCCGCATTGAAATCGGTCTAGCTGTTTGGATGTGAATCGACCCTAGACAGACAGACAGACAAACATACATCTCTTTTTTATATAGGAGGATGAGTACGTATTGTCGCTGGGACTTATTCTAAAAATTCTGTTACCCTACATACGGTACCACGTTTTCTGATGTTTTTCACTCACAACCAACGCGTTTTCCAGGGAAATGGAATCGTTCTCTTTTCGTTTGATAGCGCTCGATTTACCTTGATTGGCCAACAATCTGAGGTGTGTGCGTAGTTTTGTGAATATTTGCTTTCACATACAGGTGATCCTTCTCAATTAATTTTGTTTACATGATTGCAAGGCATATTAGGAATTTCTAGTTTGAATCGACATATTCATGATATAATGCTTTTCCCAGTTAGGGAAAGTTTACGATTCTTTGGATGAAGAGAACTTCACTTTACTGTGATGTAAATACCGAAAAAGTCTGATTTAAAATTTCGGTTGAGCTTTTTTTTAATGTATTATATAGATTTTCTGCAAATGTGACTGACTCTGTTGTATTCGTAAAGTCACGCCTCACACGTACATCGACAGTTACAAATAAAAAACTGAATAAGATCGACCTGAATCAGCAAAAGGTCAGCCTACTTCTGCATGCCAATGTCACTTTGCTTTGTCACTGTCTCGTTCGATTCATTGAGCTAATTTCGACCCAAATTAAACAAAAAACGACCCTTGTATTAAAATTTTTTTCAAGATATAGATTTTTAAATATTTCAACCTTCAAAATAGGTATATTCTTTAGAGTTGGCGAGGATCTAGGATCAAGTAGGGTCCTAAGATTTTAATGAACTTGTCGGGGATTGCCCGGATTAGGCCCCGATCGATCCCCTATAGATTTCATTACTATATTTATGACTAACAGGAACATGTAATGAGAGTGCAACTTGCTTTTTTTCTAACTTTGATTATTCACGATCGAATTGCCCGAGTTCTGTCGAAATCGGAGACTAGTTAAAAGAAAAACTGATGGTGATTTCCTATTTCATTATAAATGGATCAACCATGGCTACTGAACATCCTCAACGTGAAATTTGATGCCAAAGTTACTGACGGTAGTTTTTCATCGATTTTATGACGCCATTATTTGGATTTGAGCGGGATAGCCCCCATTTTTTAAAATGTGATACTGTTGATGATAGTAGATGGATACTCATTTGAAGCTTGCCTAGCTTCACCCCTCCTTTCCCCCTCATTCAAATTGGCCACGTGGTATATATGCACCGTCGCTCAAAGGAGGTTGCACTATGCCGATATATCTACGGATAACGTTGATTGAGCCGGGATGAATTGATTCGTTAAAGGTGATTTCCTCATTGGGCTACGGGTTAATTACATAGCCTATAAAGGGGGTAACCATTGACACGCGTGTTTACGTTCCTAAGCCAAGTGCTCTTGTAATGGGGGACTGACGCCCGGACCACTTTGAACCGGGCTTTGATTGGATGCAATCTGTCTGCGTAGTGCCACTCCCCGGTCTCCCTTTTATCGAATAGTTCTCTCCTTATCAACGATCCCGTTGATCGACTTCCTTATCAACAACGCGATTGATCAGCCATTTCAAGAAAACCACGAGCGAGCCCCCTTTGCAGGAGGAAGCTCGTTCTGCCACTTTCGTTTCACCAATCGTGAGTTACACAATCGGTGATTACTGAATGCTTACGTAGATGCTTCCTGTTGATCGGACAATTTGTGTGTCGCCAAGCGCCGAGCATGAGAGTAAAACGGTGACGAACTTCCTTCGCCTAGTGAGATATACATGAGACAGAAAATAATTAACTCATTGCAACAAGATTTCTTTATTACTTACTATTATAATAAAGTATTAATTTCATGCGTACACAACATTATAAACAACGATAAAGCATCTACAATCGAACAGTCATTCAGGAATGAAAATTGTCGCCACTATCAGTGCGCCTTCGTATCTTGTACTTGTTTGTGCTTTAAACAAGGAGGATGGGTGCATCGGATGCCTAAAGTGGCCCACACTATACCGGTGCCTGCAGTTCAATATCGCCGAGCAACTTAGAGTATCAGTTAACCACCTGCAGACGGATATACCTAACTGCAGTTGCTGGCCTGTAGGTAGCACAAACTATCCGTCCAGTGCCTGCAGGCGGGATGTCGGCCACGACTCAGGCACTGCAGGCCACCTGCAGGTAGCCTCACACGGCTCGATACTCACACAATGTTCTCCATGCTTCGTCGGCGAAGTTACGCTTTACCTTCACTTATGTAAGTTTTGAAGATACCCCCCCCCCCCCCTCCAAAAAAATGTTTGCTGTGCAAAAGCTCCAGTCATGCAGCATGATCGTATGAGAGAATTTTCATTTTATTTCACATTAGGTTTACGTTAAATTGTATTGAAATTTGACGACACAAAGTTCAAAAAGTGCTGTACAACGTCCTCATCCTTTCTTATGAAATGCTTGATTTTTGTCGAATGAATGCATTGGTGGACACCTTATATCAGGCAATCTGTGCTGAAGAAAGATAGTCTGCAACTGTGATAATATTTATTTAATTTTATTGGCATAATCTATCGTTACATCTTTTTTAGCGAATTTTCGTCTACTTCGTGAAACAAAACCTCAACCAACCAAATCGACTTGTTTATAGCATGGGTTCGAACTCATCGAATTTTGGAAACTCAAAAGACATATTCTTGATGTAATCGAACAGTCGTGGTTCTGTGTGAACACGTTTAGTGGCCTGTAACTTTCACTCTCACCATGTTTGAGTGTAAAAAGAGCATATAATATTTTTGTAATACAGATTGTATTAAAACGTAGCTTCATTGAGGGATATTATAAACAATAGTCTCAACCAATAAAAAATAATAACAATCAAAATAAATAAGTAAATCAACCTGGTTTTCCTAGAGACGCAGGGTACTTTGGGGTCACAATTTTGTTCCTAGATATGCGAAGTAAAGCATCTTTATAGCGCTTTCAAGAAGTTAGGTCATAGGTATGGTAACATACACCACAGATAAATACTGTGTTGACAACCCGTTCATCGGAATATAGTGATATGCCGGCGCCTAATAACTGAAATTCATACGGGGTCCGTAACATGGCGGGAATTCTCGCCTGCTGCTACTGAAAAGGAATCAAGCTACGAACCCCCGACCCTCATCAGCCTATGATCGATACCAGCCTCGGTTATTGTGTTTGACTAAACTTTAGTTTGAAACGCAAAAAGTTTAATTCGATGGCAGGCACATTCAAAGATTCGTGAATAGGCCTTTTAGAAGCCCAACACAAAAGAAAGCGGTCTTGTCGAGGGGCGCTTTGAATTACGTTGAATTAAAATTTTGATAATCCCGTCAGTTAACTTCAGTGCTGAAGAACAGTGCGGAAGGGCCTGTAAATGAAATCGTGGAGGCCACGTGATATTACGGTGTTATTGCATCAGTAAAAGCTTATTAGCTTGATACCTTCCCAACATCTTTGAGGGTTGCAGAAAAGTTATGGGATCGGCTCGAAAACTCTACAAATTATTTTACGATTATTTACATTATTTTAATATTAGATAGCCCTGCTCCGCAGACTACTGGCTTATGGAATATTTGTAAAACGGAGTCTAAGGTGCATTTTTTTCCAAAAATATAAAGAATTCAATGCGGATACAGAGGGAGAAACATAGTCTTTTTTTTCTTGGCAAGGCAGGCAACTCATAAAACCACTTGAAACTCTGTTCAATCCTACCAAACTGCTGACTGTTAAGGTACAAAGATTGCCTTAAATGGAATTGACAACGAAACTATTGGTGGAAAACTGTGTACTGCGTTAGATACGTATTGATAATTCAAAATCGACTGCAGGACTGGAGTAATACCAATATTTATACACAAGCCTTTCAAATGAATGAGCATGTCAACATAGTAATTTTCTTGTTTGTCTATGATGAATAAATACACTAAGTAGCGAAACCGCTCAAAATAAAGCAGCTGGGAACCAACTCGGGTCGTAACAATCTGGAACTGTTTGTTCACGGCGAGGAACAGGTAGCAACTGAGGGAGGTAGTGGAACGATTTGATTACATAGATGGCAAAGAGTATGAATCGTTTATCCCCTTTGGAGAATGAGCTAATGGCAGAGTGAGTTGAACCCATGTCGTTCAAATTACACTGTTAAAGGTTACCAAAGAAGTTCAACACTACGGATGACTAACTACACAGTTAAGTTAAGCCCTACTTGTTTAATCTATGTATATATACTCAGATATGATGTAGGGGATTTTATTAGACAGTTACGACACACAGTGGTTCGAAAACCCATTTTTCCTGGCCAAAAATAAAAAAGTCAAAAGTCTTTGGAAGGAGTAGTTTGATATCCTGAGCTATTCAAAGGTTGTTGGAGAGTCGCTAACACAGGTTCGAACTGGTATGAAATGTTTTCTCGTTCAGCTACGCTTAGTGGATCTTCTGCGGTAATAGGATATTTAGTTTGTTTATATAAGTCGTCATTAGTGCAAATAGGGCTGTCCAGGATAGCTCGTGATTGTTGTCTCTTGAAGTTGTTATTGGCCAACGTTTCGCATTGTTGATTGAATTTTGTGTGTGTTAATAGATGAACTAGGAATATTACAATTTTACTATGCTCATTTTTGCTTTCGAAAAGCAATTACTAGCGGGGCTTGCTGGGGATTGCGACAGCTTTGGTGCACAATGGTTCTCAAATATGTGTAGAATGAGACTTAATAACTATTGGCTGGTAGTAATTGCTACTCAGAGGTTCAGATCATTGAATATTTCAGAGGCATTTTAGATTTGTAAGGCAAAATTTCAAGAAAAAAATCAATTTTCGGTGGACAAAACTATTTAGTAGAAGTTAGTAGAAGTTAAAAAATGTTGAAAAATTGTAGAGGAAGATATTTGGCATCGAATGAGACCACCGCCAGCTCTTTAACTCGTTTCTTCGATTTTTGACCATCTTTTGAAGTTCTCGTGATCTACCACTCACTTCACTACCTACTTCTATGGAAATCATCAACAAGTGCGTGGTAGATCACGAGAACTTCAAAAAAATGGTCACAAATCAAAGAAACGAGTTAAAGAGCTGGCGGTGATCTCATTCGATGCGAAATTTCTTCCTCTACAACTTTTTTCTCAAAAAAAAAAAAAATAAAAAAAAAAATAAAAATAATAATAATAATAATAAGGTCAGTTCCAAAGGTAAAAAAAGGAGAAAGATTGTCGAAATCTATTTCTTGGGTTGAAGAAGCTATTTTAGGTGTAGGGACATGGGGTATATTTATAATTGTTCTTGAGTCGTAACACTACAATAACGTAGTATTTTATTTGCACAATACGTCTTCAAAGAGGAGATGAAGAGAAAGAGGAGAAGAGAAGATGGTAAACTAAGAAACCTTGTTTTCGGTCTGAAGACAAGTCTTGTCATCAATTCACTTTCTTTTTGATGGACTTCATCGGCAGACATGCGACTACAGCACGCGATCTATCGGTCATGCAAGGCTTAAGAAGTATTGGACGTAATTAAGGTGAATTATTCTCTGATTGTCAGCTCTATCGAGAAGCTTACTAGGTTTCGTTTGTCATTGTGAGAAGAGTTGCCACTTAATCTAATAGTCCTGGAGCGAGGACCGAAAATAGGTAGTAATTTAAAGAGGAGCGTTGAGATTAGATTTTGAAAATTTAGTCCGTTCTGAGTGTGAAAATCTTGGTCTGCCATCTCAGAATCGGTGGAATACAAAATGGCGGCCTCATTTAAAAAAGAGCTCAAGAGAAGTAATTTGATTTAAATTCATGGAAATGAAACTGAACTTTTAAATTAAATTACTATTTTGGATAGTTACTACATAAAAGAGATACGGCAGACTGAATGCGATGTCAAGTTTCAGATATGGGTAATGTTTTCCTCCTTATTGCTTCCTCACCACCAAAGTAGGGAAGCTTAGAAATCGTGGAAGAGGTCGAAAAAAACGTTGTCCTCCAAATTAAAATTGTCACTTGCTTTTTGCGTTTTAGAACTTGCTAATCAGTTTTGGTTCCGATTTCAGGGATTGTGTGGGTTAGCTTCTGGATAGTCCCCTATAAAATTCATTGTCGTCCGATTAATAATGGCGTGTGCGCATGCACAAACGTGAATTTCTCATGTCGATTTCTCTCGATCTGTCCGTCCGACTCAAACTAAGAGGTTTGGGTATAGGTTTCAAGGAAGTGCCCTATGAACTTTAATGCGATTGGTTGAGTAATAGCTATTGCGCATGCGCAAAACTAAAGTGTGTTGACACACGTAAAACTCCGAGACCAAAGGACCTTTTTTGATAAAATTTCCAGGTACTATGTGTATTAGCACCAGTAGAGTGAACAAAATTCTCTTTGTTTTGGATTAATAATAGAGTGTGCACATGCTCAAACGTGAGAATTTTTATAATGTCGATTTCTTACGATTTATCGGTTCGATTTTGTTCAAATTCGGAGGGATGTTGGGTATAAGTCTCAAAAATCAATTGTTGGAATTAGGTTAAGATACGTGAAACGCCAAGCTCAATGGACCAATTTTGATGAAATTTTTGAGGATTTTTGTGAGTAAGTTCCTAGATAGTCTCTTATAAAACCAATTTCCGTCGGATTATTAGTAGTGAGTGCACATGCGAAACCATGAACTTTCGATAACGTCGATTCGGTCGTCATTGGTTCTTTCAACTAATTCTATACGTTCATATTACGAAAAGTGGAGAAGCAATACTGCCCACTCAACTTGGCAGATGGTTTTTTAAAGCTTTTTCTCCTACATACACTTAGTATAAAAGTCTCAAAGTTTAATTAAATTTGCGTACGGTTTAAATCAAAGTGCCTAAAGTATTATTCATTTCGCGGAACTTTTAATCCAAAATACGAATGCTATACGTGGCATGTGGTATATAATTAAAACGGGAATGCAGTATAAAGACGACAGATATAAGGTGGCGCAGTAAAAAAATTTGGCCAATATCTATTTATATTTAGAAAGAACCTCTTGGATTTTGAAATGCCACTGTGAGCTACTCCACCTCAGTTACTGTCAACTCGTAAATCGACAATTCACAGTTGACAATGGACAATACACGAGACAAGAATAAGCCGACGTCCGGAATATGCAGTTCTCTGACCCAATTCACACAAACACGACTGCGCTGATGTCAGCGGATTATGAGACATGGCGTGACGTTGAAAAGAGGCTAAATTCCCCCACTCGCACCCTGGAAAGTGGTAAGGTAATTGTTTACCGCCCTTTAACTTATACGTCACGAAAACTTGTATCCAATGAACGGAATGAACAATTAGAGAGAACGACTTGGAGGAAATTGCTGGGCGATGATTGGGCCCACCAAAAGCAGACACGCCCTGGACGAATGAATAAAACTGTTTGACGAGCATCAGCTCGAGGTCTTGTTTCTGAAATTGTGTACCCGTCCGGAGGCGGAATTTTGTCCGTTGAGGGAGCAGTGGAAGACGGACCGGTCGCGGGCCTCCACTCTTCGGCGCTCGTGTACCTATGATGCCAAGAAGAATCGGCAGCCGAAGATCAGCGAGTCTCCCTAGCCAAGAGACGCCAATGCTGAGGAGGGTTCAAGATCAACAGAGAGCCGTTCAGCCAACGGTAAGCAAACCATCTTCCATCTACTGCCAAAAAACAGTCTCTCCGACACCCACTTAAGTACCTACGCCCAGATACTTCAAGAAAACGTCCCGCGGTTTCCCTCGGTCGCGCCGTGCCCGATAAACCTGCGCGAGACGGAGTAGTGAATTTTGGAGGCTTAGGTAGGTGTGTATGTTAGGAGTGTAAAGGACTGTAGGTAGTCTCTCTAGCGCTAAAATACATATGTCATAACCTGGTCATATAAGTGTATTTGAAGAACGAGGAAATGTCTGAATATTCATAATAAATACGTGTTGACTAATTCAAAATTGTCATCATGCTTGTCACCAAAATTGTCATCATTATTAACCATTCCATTTATCATTCTTCCTAAAACAGCGCGGAGACAGGGGAATTATACTCTCTGGTTATGGTCAAATGTCTCACGAGCCTGACGGTGCGTATTGAGACCAAAACGGGAACTTTTATTCTCGTCAAAACTAAGGGATCAAGAGACGAACTAATCGTACCCTTACAAATTGGTGGAGGCGCGGTTTCGACCGAGTTATGCCCCTAACAAACATTAATTGACAACCCTAAACAAAAATTACATTAGGCGTTTAAATCAAAGCGACAAGGAATTAAGATTAAACCCCCCCACAAATACCCTTACAAATTCAGGAGACGCGAAGTTCGATCATGTTCCGCCCCCAAACAAACAAACAAAATTAAAAAAAAAATAAATAAATAAAATTAAAAAAAATGCGTTAGAAAATTGATTGAAACCGAAAAAAAAAAAATTTAACTTAGATTGAAACGGAACGAAGAGATTAAAGTTGAAACCAAATTAGCACAAGTAACCAAAATTAAAAATAAACGAAATTTATGGAAACTCCACAAAGTAGATCAACGGGTAGGCTCAGCGAAAAAATAAACTTAAAATTCCCCAAAAATTGACTCGGAGAAATTAAAGTAACACAATAACAAAAACGCAGAAAATCCGCAATTGAAAGGGAGATTAAAGTAGACGATAAAACCACTAACTAACGGAATTTTGCGAATCATGGGAATTTACAAAATTTGATTGATGTATTACCGAATAACGGAGATTGGGAAAATAATTAATATAAGGAAGGTGACGATGAAGTTCAAGCCCAAACAAAGGACGAGATAGTGAAAGACGGTAAATAACAGATAAAATTGCACCACACTAGGAGTGCATTCGCATACAAATAAGGTTGGAGTATACAGCGTTTGGTTGTACCTAGAATAAGATATTTTTTGCATGAACAACAAGATAATGTGTCTAAAATTATTAATTTATTATTAATTATTAATTTGTGCATGAACAAACCCAACATGTTATACTATGTCATCTTTAACACGCATTTTAATACAGAAAAATTGTCTAGAATAAGGTAGTTTTAACTCACCTTATATATTATATGTCATCGTTAACACACGTTTCCGTTGTCACAAACATATCAACGATCAGGATAAATACACTGTACACTGTATAACACGGGGAAAAACAAAAAAATGGAACTCAACACTCTCGGGAAATTGCCGTAAAATTAATAAAATAAGGAACGCGTAGGTACTAGTTAAGAAAGACGATAATTAAATTAAATTAAATTAATTAATCAATTAATTATTTTTTATCACATAAAAATTAGAACGGTAAACACGCTCAAGGCATGCAAAAAGAAAAAAGAAACTAAATAAACATGCTGAACGACTTACCGACGGCACTCCAGACAGGACCCGACGGATCGCCATCACGGCGCACACACGTACACTAGCGACCGAATTCACATAGGGGTCCAAACGCCACAAAACCTCTAAAATACTGGCGCAAAAGTTCCTCAATAACCACTCGAGCTTACACCAAAATTGTATAAATGATTTACCTACGGAACTGCACGAATTTATAAACAAATTCCCTATAAATATATTAGAAATCGCCAAAAATTAGAACCTATTATTAGGAATGAAATTAAGAGTTGAACTGCACGAATTCTTAAACAAGTTGCTTATAAAGTAGGGAACACATTTGAAAACTGACATTATTCATTTCATACTTAGGTAACCGTTAAATTACTAGCCATTCCGCTCAGAAAAGTGTGCACTTCATGCGCAAAATTTTAACTAAAATTTAAAGCAACATAGAGGTTGCTGATCATAAAGCAAGTCACCCGATTTCAACGTGCAAAATACATTGAAAAATTACCTCTCGAACATTACCATTCTGCTCGTCTTCGTTAAGGGGTCTAATCCTTTCCATTGTACGGACGTACATTAGTCCAGATTTTTCTACAACGTGCGAACTCCTGATCGTACCCACAGGGTACACTTATATGCTAAAAGGAGGACAGGTCATTAACACTGCCTCGCAACAGGCTACAGCACTATTGCCTAAAATTCTCAGAAACTCGCACGCAGCGTAACTCAACGAAGAGGCATTAGGTATAGGGAATTAGAATCAGATTAAAACCAGAATCAGAAAACTATCGTAGTGTTAAGCGCAATTAGACAATTTCTAAAAGTAAGGCTTAAAAATGTATGTGAAAAATTGACAAAATGACCAAGTTCGATATTAATAAATATCGATTTACCCCCAAAAACCCCCGAAATTCGGAGTCGTATTTATTCAACAAACAATTTACTATAAATTCACCAAACCCCGAGAAAACTATCGAAAACGTAATTTGGAAATCACAAGTAAATTCAGAGTGGAAAATTGTGTAGAAAATTACACCTAAACTCGCTTATAAACAAAAATAGCGCGAATGTACCATCAGACAGACAGACAAACTACCAATTGTCAGTAAGGCGAAAAGCACGAATTTACAGCCAAAAATAATAAAAATTAAACTACGAGTAATTAATATAAATTCCAAATTTTAAAGAGCAGAAAATACAAACAAAGGCATAAATTTCCAATGCTAACCCAAAATGTACTCAACGGATTACACAAAACGGAAACTATGAGTTAACAAAAAAAAAAAAAAAAAAAAAAAAAAAAAAAAAAAAAAAAAAAAAAAAAAAAAAAAAAAAAAAAAAAAAAACCTAACCGTGATCACTCATCTTTGATAGCTATACCATTCTTATACATTACCCTCAAAAGTCGGCAAAAATACCATAAATCTAACCATGTGTAAACCATGTATAATGTATAAAAATGAAAAAAAAAAAAAAAAAAGTATAATGATTAAAGGAGTTGAACGTATATAAGCGAAGTTCCGCAGAAATTATAGCCTAGGAAGACATTCCAGCCCTTCAACAAACGACATACGACGACTAATATTGATTGACGACTCAAGACATTTAGTGTGCGATGATTTTAAACAAAAAAACATGTTTTCTTCAAAAAAAAAAAAAAAATAAATAAATAAATAAATAAATGACCTACATTTCTAATTAATGGATACGTACCCTAACACGAAAACAACATTGAATTAATTACATATAATCAAAACGCAATCAAAAATTAAATTTTAAACTCAAAAACATATATCCTTAGAGAAAAAAAAATGATAGGACTTATACTAAAATTAGAAACGACGGGCGATCGGGATTAACGAGAGAGAACGAAGAAAAGAAGAGAGAGGAAATTATATCCCCCATCTAAATCAAATCGATCATTAAACACATTCCAACAAAAAAAAAAAAAAAGTTACTATCACGCAGAAATAATGCTACCCACTACTACGTGACCAATACTAAAACCCGACCTAGTACTTTGGTTAAAACCCAACCAGGAAATCGCCACAAAAACCCTTCTACGAAGAGATATTTAAGCAAAAAGAGAAAATTCATTTTGATTCATCCAGTAACGAACAAATAACACCCCAACTTCAATAAAAAATAGTCACACATCCCAGTTACGGGACAGAAATGTGAAATGCCAGTTAAAAAATACCAAAATGCGAAGATTGAATGACAAAGTATGCAAGGACCTGTATACGAGGAAGAAAATGCGTGAATTACAGAATGAGAGAAACGAACGAATGAAATTGCAGTATGAATGCAGGCTGACGAGCCACGAATATATGGATATTGAATTGTATGAAAACAAGAGCGAATCTAGAACAGCATAAATGAGAAAAATGATGTATAAATGAGCATGGTATAGGGCTGAACAAAACGTGACGTGAAACGTTGGACAGGGTCCTTAAGCACAAGCAAGAGGGAACCAGGAATGAGAGCAAAATGGATTACATATAAATCAGGCTTGCGGCAAATATCACCAAGTTAAGGATACGAATTATGGAGCGATACAAGACTAGGGATACAATAATCTGTACAGCATATACAGCAGACATAATAAACGAATATTAAAACGATATTAAATAGACCTAGATAAAGAGGTAGAGGACATGGAGATTACAGTAGACGCGCTGATAAATAATAATTATTGACAAAGAAAAATGAATAATTAATTAATGCGCGGAAGAAAAAAGATAACAAAAGGGAAGTGAGAATAGATAAAGAATTGACAAAGAAAAATGAATAATTAATTAATGCGCGGAAGAAAAAGATAACAAAACGGAAGTGAGAATAGATAAAGAATTGACAAAGAAAAATGAATAATTAATTAATGCGCAAAAATGCGCGAAGAATGCGCAGGAATACGAGTAAGGAACGTCTAAAGAAGAGACGTAACAATATGAAGAAGATTAAGATATAATGCGCGAAAAATGCGCGAAGAATGCGCAGGAATTCAAGTAATGAACGTCAAAGAATAGACGTAACCAAGTAAGTACTTGAGAATCATGAGAAAATAAGAGGAACAAAGGAATCAGTGAAGAGGAAGGAATGATGGATGATATCACGCGCGAAGAATGCGCGGAAACAAGGAGATCAACGATTTTCATGAATATGAGGAAAATATACGAGAATAAATTATATAAAGAGGTCGTAATGCGCGAAAATGTCAGATAGAGGACATTAAATCAAAAGTCATGAATTACGTCAAAAAAAAAAAAAAAAAATTATTTAAGTAATATAGGTAACAATAAATATAGGATAATTATAAAATATAATAATTATAATAAGACAACAGAGGGCGATTAGAAATAGCAATTGGGATTCAACATAACTTTAAAATAGATAGACGTGTAACGCACAAAAGGGCTTCCGACTCCTATCTCAAAAAAAAAAAAAGCGAAAATAGCGGAACCAAAAACATCTAGACATCACCCAGGAGCTTAGACAACTACCAAAATAAAACAAAATATATTACCTACTATTCAATGAATATCCAAAAACGCCATAGATATGAAAGGAGCTATTGGGAACAAGCACATATTTACCACATCGCGCCCGGATCACAACTGAAATACCAACTACTGTAACTCCAGCTCCACATTGAGCCGAAACACATAGATCAGCGAAACACAGCTTCTCAGAACCCCTCCTCATAGATGCATCTAGGAGGCGACAATGGGATTGCACAGATAAGCACTAGCAAAGGAGAACAAAAAAAAAAAAAAAAAAAAAAAAAGCAAGCGCTGGGCGGCTGTCTGACGACGCCGTCAAGACAGATGAAATTCTAGCACAAAAAGGCACAAAAAGGCCTCTTTACCTTCCTAAATCACAGCCTTAATAAAAGCGGCTGATGACATCGTCCAACAGACAGAAGACTTCCGAAAAATATGTTCAACAATACATGATCAAATCCAACCAAAACATCAGTTCAATCAAAGACAATGCACGGAAAACATAAGACAGTTTGCTAACCACCAAAATTTCAATTCCAGTCACAGATTAATTAACTATACTAAACAGCTTCACAGCACCTACGAAAAATAGACAAAAACGTGGGTAAATAGACATGGTGGGAGAAGCAGACAAGTTTTGTTTCAGAACGATGGCACAATCGGATTACGAATTTATAGATGGAACTATAATAAACCACCAGCGACATATGTCCAGCTCAATTCAAATCAAGAAACATTAATCAAACAATTACAACGAGACATGATGTAGGTACATCGAAACAAAAGGATACACAATTTATTATCAGTTAATTATAATACTACACATATCAGGAAAAACAATGACGAAGTTCTAGATTTTAAGTTCTAATTCTTGATATTTTTCACATTTGCAAAACAAATCACACTGGGGGAGAAAGAAATTCAACCTAGCAACATAAATCCACAGATAGGCAACATAAATCAATAACCACACCTATCAACCTTCAAGGAACAATTACCTAAATCAATTGCCACGCCAATTTATCCTCACCCAAATAAAATGTCCACAGAAAACGTAACCTGGAATTACGGAAGTATACCGTTTACAAATACCCAAAAGCTAATTCAAACTAATAAATTACACAATGGAAACAGAATCTAATGCGAGGCTAATAGTTGACGAATTCAAAACGAGATTTAATACGGCAGATCGAGAAATTCGAGTCGGAAGGAGAAACAGACCGACCGCCACTTCACAACCCGCTCGGTACACTGAAAACATAAGGAAAACCACTACGACGAGACAAAACCCATTTTTTGATTAATAAATCCATTCAGACACTCATCTATGACCTAATACAAACGTAATTGAAAGCTAAAATGCAATTTTCAGCGAAAAAAAAAACTCATAGTTTGGAAACTACAACACAACATTCTACCTCCGAAATTACGTAAACGAACCCTACAATATTTACAATTACATTAATCACAGACATGATAGTAATGGTTTACTTAAATGAAAACTGAAAGGACACCTAGGTACAAAACATTAAAAATTGATATGATATTTTCAAAGCTACCCACACTTCACGTTGACAGAAAATCACGCTCCTCAAGAAATAGATACAAGAATAACAGATAACTAAGCCATCGATAGCTACCTAATAGATCAATAGGATCAAAGATAGGAGAACAACAAATTGTAAATGCATACGGAAGTAACTATGACACATTAGAAAACTATACCAAGATCATAGGTTAGGAGATACAAATTGTAATTGTAAGTAGACTAGTAGTGTGAAGTAGACTACAGTTAGAAAACTATAATAATATCTTAAGCAAGGGGATACTAATTATAAATGAGAACAATGAATTAATCAATATCATTGACATAAATTGTAAATTCATATAGAATTGAACATTAAATGCGCAAGGATAGAAAAACTAAAATTGTAGAGGATAACTATTAGTAAAAAAACGAAGATATGAATTTATTATGCTTCATGCATAGTTAGCAACAAAAGATATGCGAGATTTAACAGCTTATTATTATTACTACAAATAAGAATACATTAATACGAATAACAGAAAAGAAGAAGAATGATGACGTTATTTAAGAATTTTCAGAGATATTACAAATTGAATTTAACAATGGACTTTATGAATACAAAAATGTAGGTAACGGAAAACCAGTAAAACAGCGAAAATAAAATAGAGTAAATTATATAAAAGGAATTAACTGTAGGTCATGAAAGAAAATATGAAATTATCAGGATTTATTGAAATGTATGTACACGGAAAGTTATAATACTAGAAAAAATAACGAATTCAATCAAAATGTAAACCCTATAAATTAATAATAATTGTAAGAATTAATAATTGTAAGAAAACTACTAAATAATATTAAAATTACAATTAAATAGTTTTAAGAAAACAATTTTTAGGAAAAAATTAATCATTAAGAAAATAAATCACATAAGGTCAACATTGTACATATATTCCAAAACAGGTAACAAATAACTAATAACGACATTAAGACTAGCCACCTTATACATGTAAAAGTTTCAAGTCCTCCCAAGCCCTCCATTTTGACGCGAAAACCGCAAAACCCCGAAATCAGCGCGTACGCGAAAATACCCAAATTTTGCCCAAACCAAAATTTCAAAAAGGAGGGGGTAATTGTCAACTCGTAAATCGACAATTCACAGTTGACAATGGACAATACCCGAGACAAGAATAAGCCGACGTCCGGAATATGCAGTTCTCTGACCCAATTCACACAAACACGACTGCGCTGATGTCAGCGGATTATGAGACATGGCGTGACGTTGAAAAGAGGCTAAATTCCCCCACTCGCACCCTGGAAAGTGGTAAGGTAATTGTTTACCGCCCTTTAACTTATACGTCACGAAAACTTGTATCCAATGAACGGAATGAACAATTAGAGAGAACGACTTGGAGGAAATTGCTGGGCGATGATTGGGCCCACCAAAAGCAGACACGCCCTGGACGAATGAATAAAACTGTTTGACGAGCATCAGCTCGAGGTCTTGTTTCTGAAATTGTGTACCCGTCCGGAGGCGGAATTTTGTCCGTTGAGGGAGCAGTGGAAGACGGACCGGTCGCGGGCCTCCACTCTTCGGCGCTCGTGTACCTATGATGCCAAGAAGAATCGGCAGCCGAAGATCAGCGAGTCTCCCTAGCCAAGAGACGCCAATGCTGAGGAGGGTTCAAGATCAACAGAGAGCCGTTCAGCCAACGGTAAGCAAACCATCTTCCATCTACTGCCAAAAAACAGTCTCTCCGACACCCACTTAAGTACCTACGCCCAGATACTTCAAGAAAACGTCCCGCGGTTTCCCTCGGTCGCGCCGTGCCCGATAAACCTGCGCGAGACGGAGTAGTGAATTTTGGAGGCTTAGGTAGGTGTGTATGTTAGGAGTGTAAAGGACTGTAGGTAGTCTCTCTAGCGCTAAAATACATATGTCATAACCTGGTCATATAAGTGTATTTGAAGAACGAGGAAATGTCTGAATATTCATAATAAATACGTGTTGACTAATTCAAAATTGTCATCATGCTTGTCACCAAAATTGTCATCATTATTAACCATTCCATTTATCATTCTTCCTAAAACAGCGCGGAGACAGGGGAATTATACTCTCTGGTTATGGTCAAATGTCTCACGAGCCTGACGGTGCGTATTGAGACCAAAACGGGAACTTTTATTCTCGTCAAAACTAAGGGATCAAGAGACGAACTAATCGTACCCTTACAGTTACACTCCCTGGATCCTGAACAGAATCTATTTACGTGCACTATGCAATAAGCCTGAAAAGGAAGTCACCCTGCACTTCCTTGCAAAATGCCAGATTCTTGCATATCTCAGAAGACCTTATCAAAGTAACGCTAACAAGGCAAGAGCTCATCGAAATTCTAAATGGGAAGGACTGGGAGAATCTTTACAAATTCACAAATGCGGCCTGGACTCATAAACATTTATTGATTACAGAATTCAATTATAACTAGAAAAAATAGGAACACAACAGAATACATATATATTTATAATATGAGTGAAATATAACACAAATAATAATATTAATAATGAACTAATAATAGGGAACAATGAAAAGACAACATGTACCTACTCATAACAAGAAAATAAGTTGAGAGGATTGTGTACAAATGTACTAACAATAATACGTATCTCTACCCCCCAAAAAATTACATATGGTGATGGTGGCTATTGTAACAATTACGAGAACAAATAACTAATAACTGATAACAAATATATTAACAATAATTTATAATAAATAGGTTAACAATAATTTATGAGAAATATATTAACAAAACGATTCATTCTAATACGGGCGAACTCCGGCTGACGGTAAAAATACCAATAGCCGTTCATGTTTCTTTCATTGATGTTGCATTTAAAATTTATGTAAAATAAAAACATGTTTTCATTCATTCATATTAATATGTATCAAACATACCATGTTTATAATGTCATCAATCCATCCATCGGTTCTATTCCCTCCTCAAATTGAGAATTAATGCAAAATGTGACTATAATGTCTTACAGCTTTTCACAACCCTCTTTCTTTTTCGTTTTAGTGGCTTCGGCTCTCCCCTTCGAAAGCGGGTGCTATCAAGTAGCGCTGATGTAATCCACGGTAAAAGGAGCTCTGAAGCAGTAAACAGGGGCTCAAGCTAACCCAATCCGTCGTCTATCGCGTTTAATTTTTTATCTCCCGAAGCTCAATACGGCTAGTGCTTCTTGCTTCCCCTTTACACTGCGTTGGTTTATTCATTCCGGTAATTTCCATGTATCCCGCAGCGGTTCGAGTAGTCTTTAACCGAAGTCTAATCTGATTTTAACGCGGTCATTAACTACGGAAACCCTCTTCGAAGTTGGGGGATGGAGTTCGGATGCGGGCTCGTAAACCCGATGCCGACTCGAGATGTTGGAATTGAGGAGTTTCGACCGTCATGGTGAATTGAAGTCTGCGTCCGCCCCGCTTGATTTGTGAGACATTCCGAGATCTTAATTTAAAACAATTATGGCCTACAATTAGTGGGTCCGCCGACCTGATGCCTCACGAAGTTTGAGTTAATTTACAAATTTTTTGCTACTTTTAATAATTGTCGTGATTAATTTTGGTTTATTATTTTATATACCTAATACCTTTTTAATCGACCAAGAAAAACAAATTTTAACCCTCCCTGAAAATTTTTTGGTTTACGTTTCAAGATGCGTAGAATCCAAAAATTGAATAAGAAAAACCCGTCCGTCCGCCGTCCGCGGCTTTTCTCCGAAATTAATAGACCAAACTTCATGAAACTTGCGTTAAAAATTGCATTTGGGGTCTAGATGGTCCTGGAAGCTCGGCATCAATTTGTGTCAACCTTAAAGGGTAGCATTAAAGGGCTAAGCATTCAAAAATTGAAATCTCAAAAACTTTCTCGATCACAGTAATGATTTTTTGCTTGTCAATGATAAATATGATCCCAAAGAATCGATTAAAAACACCCGCAACGCTGTACGTTGAACGGTTGGTTTTCCCTAAGGGCTCGAATATCGAAAAATACCTTCGAATTTCTAAGCGCGATTTCCAATGCGTAGCTAGCGGATCTATTGAATAGCCGATCAAGCTATTAATTCCATCAAAAACCGCTAGATAGTAATAAATACTCAAAAATTGCCTTGTAACTATTAGCTGACGTAATATCACGTTATCAGGTGATATAGCTCCAATTGAATTTGTACTAACTCTACGAAATCGAGTTTATCGAGTTAACTATTGTCCGTGCGGATGTACCTACTAGTGAAGTATTGGTACCTAAATGCTAAATTCATCTCTTAAATTGTTCCCAATTCTACCTATAGGTAGCGGAAGCATTGTTTTCACTTTCAAGGGATAGAAAAGTTGTAGTCTCCACTAAAACCAAACGGCTGTTGTTTTTTCTACAGTGGTAAAATTTCCACTCGCATTTTACGTTTTAGACTATTCTGAACAACTTTCGTTCGGTGTCTTTCTCTCTTTATCTCTGTGTGTGTATCTGTGTGTGTGTGCGGGTTTGTCTGTGTGTGTATGTCCACAAATCCTTGTAACAAGCCTAATTTCCACAATATTTATTCAACCGGCTCTTATGAAATTTTCATGGTGTGAGCGGGTTAGGGTGAAGATGGTCCCCTATGATTTTCGTTTTCCCAAATCAGTACTCCACGTTCTAATTACCAATATACATTAATGGTTATGTGCACAAAGATAGAAAGATGATTCACCTTGAGAAGGCCTGGAGAGTGACTGAAGAGTCCGCCAGGCGCCCTTCACTATAAAGATTCTCGTAACAGTTGGTGGGAACTGTTACATACCAACGGTGGTTTTGAGGCAAGAAGATAGCCTCACTTCGATCGTTAACAATATTTATTTATTCATAAAACGGCTATTGCACAATTACAGTAATCTTAGAGATTTTCACGAAATCAAATACAATAATGAATACCTATATTATGTATTTGTAAGGATCATCTCATCCAGTCGTACTTTAGTTCTTATTACGGGGTATTTTTATCCGCCGGGGTTACAAAGCGGTCATCGCTGTATCCCTTGAGGCAGAGTGCGGCGATGCCTCGTTTCGCGGGTTATTATTATTATGATTATTTTATTATTTCTCCCCCTCCGATCTGCCAGTGGAGTCCGTGATGGCAGTCCGTTTAGTGACGGACGGTCAGCATGGCTCCCCTTAGAATCGTTCCCGTTGCAGTGTCCTTTTGACACCCCTGTTTGATTGCCGCTAATGACCCTTCCGGTTGAGACGCTGGTTGAATTCTTGAAAAAAAAAAAAAAAAAAAAAAAAAAAAAAAAAGAATTTACCTAATATAAAGGCAAAACTATGTACGAAAAACAATGGAAGAAAAATTTTATTCTTAAAAATAATATATTCACTGAATCAGGTCGTAGATCTTCCGATTTGCGGACCTCACTAATGAGTTAAGTGAATTTATTTATCTACAAACAAATCAGCCTTAATCCCCCCCTCCCATCCCCCCTTGGTCCCTCATGACCTGAAGGATTGGTGAAAAGAAATCATAACTTGAGACACAATGAAGTACTTACGGCAAACACATCAGAAGTTGATGGAACACAGAAATCCAATTTGTTGACAAAATCCTGCGCATCCACAGCTTTACGCAAGACTTTGAAGTAATGAATATCATACTAGTAATTCTCCTTCTTTACCTCCAGTCCAAACATCCTCATCATATCGTTATGGGGAATGACGTAATCGTTCACTCCTAAAGGCCCATTTACACTGAGCGCACATCGTTTACAAACAGGGTTTGTGAATGGTCACGAACAGGTTGCTCGTGGATAGTAAACACTCACCCGCGCTAAGCAACGTTTGTGAACAGAGTTCGTTCGTGCGCGGGGTCGCTCCGTTGACTTCGGTTTTTCCGCGATTGCTCATGTTTATTTATTTATTTATTTATTTAAGTTGTAATTACAATGAAAACTTAAATAATTCAAGGTAATAATGATTCAACTTTATTGCAAGGCAGAAGGCTGAGAGCCTGTAGCGCCCTACAAGAGTAGTGCCAAACTAAATGAAAAATAAAGCGTTACATATACATCTGTATAAAATACTCGTAAAAAAAAAAAAAAAAAAAAAAAAAAAAAAAAAAAAAAAAAAATCCATACACCATTGAATAAATGAAAAATAAAGCGTTACATATACATCTGTAGAAAATAATCGTAAAAGAAATTCATACACCATTGAATAAACTACTACTCAATAAACTATCTCAACTTACACCATAGGTACTAAACATATATGCTACGAATTATATTCTCTGCTCCCTCTATACCTAGATCATGTTCCTTGCGCGAGAACAACTGTTCGGTTCGCCGTGCGCGGGCAGTGTAAACGTACCCTCCATTGTTTGCAAACGTTCTGCGCGGCGTGACCTGTTATCAAACGTTTGCGAACGGTTCACGCTAAGTGAAAATGGACCTCAAGTTGTAATGCAAATTGAATTTGAAAAATCCCATTCAGAGGTATTTCCGTTTGACTTACTCAATGGTTTTTTATATGTTCTTGGCAACAAGGAGCCCAAACTAAATTTTTTCCAAATCTATGTACAAGTTCCATTCTTGCAGCATGATCGTATGAACGAATTTTCGTAAATTGTTGTATTATATTACCTTATTTTGAAATTTAACCACATTGAGTGCAAAGAAATTGTTAACTACCGCTTGTATGGCTAAAATATAATATTCTGCGATAAACAAGGTAAGTATTCTTTTAAGTTTTTTTTTCAGTTTTTATCGATTTTTCAGAAAATATTAATGTAGTGTTTTTCAGCACACTTTTGTACAAACGTGTTTTATTGTTCTAGTTCGTTGTTGATGAACTTCTTTTGACTAAAATTCTGTTAAAAAATATAAATTTGACAATTTTTAGACGTTTTCAGCCATTATCAGTGAATTTTTGAGGCAATTTTATGAAATTTGACAAATTTAATGGGCTTGCCAAGGAACTCATCCTTTTGTTTAGAAAGCTTGATTGTTTGGCGCACAAACGGAATTTTTATTTCAATTCTAAGGAGAGTTATCGTCTAAAATGACCGGATTTCGATGTAGAAAATTTTCGAAAATTTTAATTTTAAATTTTTTGGAGTCAATGCAATAGCTTCATTTTCTACAAAAATTCGAGGAAAAGCATATCCTGTACTCCATTGAGTACAGGATATGCTCATATCCTGCACATTCATTGAAATATTTCATTTCAATGAATGTTTCTTATGCGCAATAACTGTTTATTTACCCTTAAATAGTGTTTCTTATATTTAAAAAATATCTCTGTACACTGTGCAGCTTTAGTTATCAGTTGTCACGAACGTGGAATACTCAACTGTTTTATGCTCTGGATTTATGATCTGGGAGTGGGAACAAATATTTCTTTGGTGTCATAAAACTGATCGCCCTGTCCCGAGCGCAATCTCATTTCCCCGGACCCGGAGGGGAAGAATAAAAACAGTCATTCCAGCTAAGGAATCACAAGGAGAAAGGTAAAACAAGTTGTTGAAGGACCAGGAAAAGAAAGGGAATATGTCATCAGCGGAGGTTATCCCCGTGCAGGTTGACCCGACCAATAAGGAAGTAGGAGCACTATTTTTCGTTTGTCAAGACGTGCCCGCCCTCTACAATAAGCCGAGAGTTATGGAGCCTCGGTCCCCCATATATATTTATATGCATATTCCTCTAGTCTCATATCCCAGTTTCCCTCCGGCGGAAGGCTTTCCTCGTCTTATTTCCGTCGTCGAGTTCATAAAAAGGGAAATATTACGTTATATTTCGGTGGATTTGATTCAGTTAGAATGGTTTTATAGCGCTAGGGTGGCTCCGAAGAGAAAGAGAAAGATAGTGATTTTGTATGATTCACTCATTTTATTTTTACTTTCATGATAAACTAATGCCATTATTAACCCTTAATGCTCGAGATAGTTTTTCGGGTGCTTTTGCTCGATTAAGTTCCTCTACATCTTGGAATTCTTCTCTCCCTGGTATTTGAAGGATTTAAATGACCTCACTGTGCTTCGTTGAATGTATTCTTAATAGTTTGAAATGATGGCAATTTTTAAATTGCTTTCAGTATTTTGTTCCGCTAGATCTGTAGTTTTCAAACTTTTTCTCACTCTCACACCCTCCAATTTTTGTTAAGTTAACACAATGACCAGGGTGGTGGGTTTGAGTGATGTGAGAGAAGTTGTGCCGGTACCTTGATTTGCAGGAATTCCATAACAGTATGAGGCTAAATAGAAAATTAAGGAAAATTTGAGTCTTCCATAATCAAAATTTCCACTTGATTTTTGCGTTTTAGAGCTTGCTGATCAATTTTGGTTCCGTGTCTGTCTGATGATTGTCTGTCTGTCTGTGGTAAATCCTTGTCACGCCCAAAAAAAAATACCAAATTTTAGTCCGATTTCGCTGAAATTTCCAGAAATCGTACGGGTTAGCTTCTAAACGGTCCCCTATAATTGTCAATTCTGTCGAATCAACAGTAGCGTGTGCGCATGCGCAAACGTAAATTTCTCATAACGACAATTTCTCATTATCAATCTGTCGGATTTTGTTCAAACTCGGTAGATAATTGGGTATATGTTCTAGAAAGATGCCCTAAAAATTATATTGCGATTAGTAGAGTAATAACTATTGCTCATGCGCGAACTAATGGAACGAGCAAGACAGGCAAAACTCCGAGTCTAATGGAACGATTTTGATGCAATTTTCATTGTTTAAGAGGGATAGCTCCTAGAAGGTCCCCTATAACTTTAATTGCCGTCACATGAATAGTAGTCTGTGCGCATGCGCAAACGTTAATTTATTATAACGTCGATTTCTTATCATCTATTGGTCCGATTTCGTTCAAACTCGGGGAGTAGACGGGAAATTCACACGAAAATTCCCCATGAATCATATTGACATTGGTGGAGTAAAGTTTAGCGCATGCTCAAAACTAAAATTATGTATACAGACAAAACTCCTTGACTAATGCACCGATTTTTCATACATTTTCAAGGATTGTGTGGCTTAGTTCCCAGACGTTCCTCCATTATATGTTTGAAAGCTATACAGCCCACCTATCTTGGCAGACATCTTGCGTTTTAGAGCTTGCTGATCAATTTTGGTTCCGTGATTTCCTGTTTGATGTCTATCTGTCTGTCAGTGGTAACTCCTTGTCACGCCCAAAACAACACCAAATTTCAGTCTGATTCCGATGAAATTTCTAGAATGTCCTATAAATTGTATCGCGATTGTAGGAATAATAACCATTGCGCATGTGCGAAACTAATATCGATTGACACAGAAAACACTCCGAGTTTAATGGAACGATTTTGATGAAATTTTCTGGGATTGAGCGGAATAGCTTTTAGAACGTCCCCTATAATTTTCATTGCAGTTCCGTAAATAGTAGTCTTTGCGCATGCGCATACGATAATATATTATAACGGTCCGATGTCGTTCAAACTTGGGGAGTAGATGGGGATATGTTCCAGGAAAACCCCCTATGAATTATATCGCGATTGGTGGATTGAAAACTATAGCGCATGCGCAAAACTGAAATTGATCGACACAGGTGAAACTTCGAGACTAATGGACCGATTTTTAAGGAATTTTCAAGGATTTCGCGGTTTAGCCCCTAGACGCTCCCCTAAAAATGTCATTGCCGTTGGATTGCGTAATAGTAGTCTGAGAGCATGCGCAAAAATAAATTTATTATAATCTCGACTCATCAATAATTTTGACTCGTACATTATTCAGAATATGTTCGACTCGAGTGATGATATACCTGGCCCTGGAGCAACTAGAAGAAACGTCTGCCAAGTTGGATGGGCAGTATAGCTTCCTCACATACTGTAAACATGGACGTATAGAATCAGTTAAAGAATAAAGTATAAGTCTAAATGATTTAATGCAAAATATAACAATATCTATGTGTGTACACATGGTAAAATGCCAAACTGGGTTATAATTCGTGTTTGCATCAGCGGATATTGTTTACAGGTTAATTCATACAATAATTGAAAATTTCATCAAAATCGATCCTTTATTCACGGAGTGTTTTCCAATATCACTTTTGAGCAGGTATGTGAAATTGTTATCGATCATCTTGGACCCAAGAACCTCTCGAGTTTAAACGAAATTGCACCAATAGTTGATTGGAAATCGATGTTATAACAATTAACGTTCGCGGATGCGCAAAGAATATGATTTAGGCGATGGCAATAAAGGTAAAAGGGGACCGTCGTCAAGCTGAACCGCACAATCCCTGAAAACTTCATGAAAATCACTCATTAGACTTGGAGTCTTGCCTGTGTCAATTTATATTAGTTCCGATCATGCGCAATGGTTATTACTCATCTAATTGCAATATACTTTATAGGGCATCTTTCTAGAACATATTATACCCTATCACCCACCGAGTTTGAACCAAATCGGACCAACAGATGATGAGAAATCGACGTTATGATAAATTCACGACTGCACTTGCGCACTGGGTACTGTTGATTCGACAGCATTGAAAATTATAGAGGAACGTCTAGGAGCTAACCCGCATAATCTCTGAAAATTTCACTGGAATCGTATTGAAACTTGGTATACTTTTAGGATTGACAAGGATTTACCACAGGCAGACAGACTGATGGCATCAAACAGCAGACCGACAAACACGGAACGAAAACTGATCAGCAAGCTCTGAAACACAAGCTGAACTAAAGATAGCAAGCATTGACAGAGTTATGTACCCGCATTGTCAAGTGTTGTGCTTTTTCAATTAGTTTCCCTTATAAATCCCCTCTCCTTATGCCCATATTGATTTTTATTCACAGGAACGACAAACGTAACGAAAATAAAGGAGAGATCAGCTCGATTTTCCAAAAAGGAGTTGGGAGGAGTCGGAGAAGGAAAAGAATATAATCAAGTACCTCACTAACGTCACGGCCCGAGATAATTATTATGTACCTCCAGCTGAATAAACTGATTGAAATAAAGTGACGTGATACTAGTCACTTGAATATTGACGAAAATTGACTTTTCTTCATTCCCCGTGCTTTGTCTTCTTTGAATTCTCGTTTCCCCAGTTCGATGCAGGAGCTTAACCCAGTTAGATTGTCTTTCGGCTCCATATAATTTACAGGGCATTCTTTTAGAACACCCAACGACCTATCGAGTTTAAACGATATCACGTTTGCGCATGCGTACAAACTACTATGAATCCGACGGCATTGAAAATTATAGGGGACCGCCCAGGAGCTAACCCACACTACCCCTGAAAATTTCATCGAAATCGAACTAAAACATGGTACACTTTTGGGCGTGACAACGATTTACCCACACAGACAGGCGTCAGACAGACACGGAACCGAAATTGACCAGCAAGCTCTAAAACGCAAAAAGGAAGTGGAAATTTTGATTTTGGAGAACGCAAATTTTTACAACTACTTTCACGAACACAAAACCTAGGTAGTGAGGAAGCAAAAGTTCTGATCATTGAGCACAAATTCTTCACTACGGAATTTTAGATGCTGATATACTTACATCTCTATTGAATTATTTACATCAAACTAAGATTGTGGGCCTTGCTTTTCCTTACCGTTTGCTATTTTAATCCCAAACTGCTGTTTATTTGGCCGTTAAGTCATCTCTTCTGTATATTTATGAGTTTAGTTACGTGGCGTTCGTCAGCATGATTGAGTTAACCGACGGAAATAACATTCCTACCTTCACCAACCTTTCATATCTGCCTTGATTATTCCGCTTCCAGCTGTTTTCATCGCAGTAACCAGCTTGAAGAATACCTTCGATAGAATATAGCAGTAATATTGTATCTGTTACAAGATTATATTGATGGAATGAAATCAAGTGTGTATTTCAATAAAATAACGGTGACTTCTCACATTCTATTCTCAATCATGTACCTACCTATTCTATTGGCTTACTGTTGGGTAGCCAATCTGTGGAGAAAAGTTGTATTCACCCAGTCGACATGGTGGCAGTCAATGAATTTTCTATATCACTCATGTCAATTTCTATTATAACTAATACTAAATGGAGTCTTGATTTAAACCTTCCTCACTTTCCCAAAAAATCCAGTAAACGTTTGTCTCCTTGTTAAAAATTTTTAATGAAACTAGTTGTGCGAAAGTTTTCTATTTAAGTTAATGTAGAGATTCGTTGAGGATATTGAACGTGAAACACGAATAGGGATAGTATGACCTTCAGGGAATGTGTTCCTATCACTGCGTTATCCGAGTGCAAGGGCTTTATGACTCACTCTGCTTCTAGTTCTTATAGGATAATTAGTTATATATCAATATTTCAACATTTTTCCAAGTTGAGTTTTGGTATAACAACACATAAGCTATACTTACTCTAAATCCACACTTCAACTCATTATGCACCGCATTTGTTTGCTCATGCGCAGTTGATCCTTCTATTCAGCACAATTTGCCTGATTTATCTCTTGATATTTCATTAGCAATGCTCTACTGATGCAATTAATAAACTGTTGTGGATGAATTTACATTTCGCCCCTCTCAGCATCTCGAGTAAGCAATTCCATAACCTCGACGATGTTGTTTTGCTAAGTTGTTATGAATGAATCATGAGAGATACCTACCATCAATTACCGTATCTTCAGTCAGTGAACTGTGATAACTGTTGCTTTGCTATTTCCCAGGGTTGATCTTCCATTAGCAGAATGAGAGGGTTATTTCTAAGTAAGAGCTTATAAGGGCAAATCTCATTGAGCTCACAGACCACAGGGGTAGCGGTTCACCCTTCAACATTATTGTGTTTCTCACAAGTGGAAACGGCTCAAGTGGTTTTTGCCAGAAGAGGAAACCTTCTACCCTAGAATTCTCTTTCTAACAGTGTTCCATCATATTTATGTCTGCTTGGAATAATAGGTATATATGAACGAGAATATTGCTCAAATTTACTTTTGACAGGGTTTATGTAATAATTAATGTACTAATGTTTATGTCAGTTTATGAACCAATTAGTACAACATAGTTGGGTTGATAGTGTAAATATACTCTTAGATCTTTAGCTGCAGTGTAATACTTTCTGTGCTCGACGTTTGCTGCATTCTGAGACTCGGTTGACCATGTCTGTAGTACATCGATCATCAATACTAATTCGTCACTGAGCAACAGCTAATGACAAAGTCTGCTTTAAAAGTGATAGTTGATTGGATGCCCGCTGAAAAATTAGGCGAAAAATGGTTTATCAAAATTTTAAATCGCTCGCTCGTAAATTTGATGTCTCATGTTACGATTGTTGTGCCTATAGATATTTCATAATTATTTTTTTGTTGCAGGTGAGTGAGTCTAAAAACATGTACAGCAACTAGAACTTCCGACTTGCGGATCAGTGTAAGTTCACTTTCCAGTCCCGAAATTTCCAAAATTTCGTTTTTTTGTTTTTGTAAACTTTACTGTACGTTATGAGGATTGTAGTTTTCATTTTTGAGTCATTGTAATCGACAACGAACAAATTATCAACCCCCCTTCTCTCTCTCTCTCACTTTAAATTTGTTGGTATTTGTTTCTAGATGCGTAGAATATATGTATTATTTACCTTTTCTTTAAAAGTAACTAGATTCAACGAAAACTTTTTTCAAAACGAAATTTGGTTCAATAATCACACGTCAGCCGGTGATGTGACACTATCGACATCATTCCGAATGGGCCAAGAATAAAATTCCCAGTTTGACCTGAATCCTTGGCATTAATTTCGATCAATCCTCAACAGTTTAAAAGAAGGGCCGAAATATTTAAAATTGAAATCTCGTAAAATTTCGGATTGAATGAGGTAGAAATCTAATTTTTTCAGTGAGGTAGAAATCAGTTCAGTGAATCAAATGGGACCAGCCAGATCGATGGGCAACCGGTCATTTGCACTGCAAAAGGGTCAAATTGTTGGAAGGCGAAAAAGCATCAACAGGACTGTGGATCTCAAACGACTGTAACATGCAGGAGTAGGCTGAATTTATGCTAAAATATGTTTCGATCTTATTCGGTTTTCTCGTTGTAACGCTAAAACCATATGTCACCCAAATTTTTTAACCGCAACCCCCCCCCCCCCCCCCCCCTCTGTGTACCTTGGTTCACAAATAAATATATCGAAAAGCCCATGGCACGTATGATGTTTCGATTGAGAACAAATCACTGTTTATGTGATGCATACCTGCACCGCATAAACGTACATGAAGACCCGCAATGCCGAAAATACGGACATCCAAATGGAACCCTCAAACACGCAATCATGGAATGCCCAGAATTTGAAAACCAAAGAGGTATCTTCTTCAGTGAATTGGAAAGAAAAACAAACATTACTTTAGAATATGAAGTGATATTATCATCTACAAACATTTTAATTTATAGTGAAATATATAAGTTTATATCTACATGTAACATAACAATATAAAGAAAAATTCATTAAATAATGTTACACATCATAATTACTGTATGGCTGTATACATTTTGTTTTGCAATGCGAAAAAAATGAAGCTTTTAGCAACGCTCAAGAAACAACATAAATATAAAACATTTAGCGGGAAATGAATGTTTTGTAAAAAGTACATTAATGCCATCTCAAAATTTGTAAGGGCCGTATTTATACTACTCGAATTATATCGTTAACCATAAATTGGAAAGACTCAAATACGTTGGTTTGGTAACAGCTCTACATTCATGCCACGGATTCGTATTTTGTGCGCTCCTCCGTGGAGTCATCAAGTACAACGTCGAAGTAAATAGGCTAACATAACTTTGTTCATCTTCCATAACCTCTTAAACGTCTACTTTAGTACTTCATTATCATATTCCAGGTCAGGGTATGAATACTAATGACAGCTCAGGGGCTCCCAGAACAATTTTACTATAACGAATAGTATCATTATTCTCTTCACTGTTGGGTCAAACCGATGAAATCTACTATGACGTTATTTCGAAGGTAAAATGTGACGTCTGCCGTGAAACGGAATCATCTAGCGGACGGGCGTCAGTTGTATGTGATGTCCCTACCTGGTCTTGACAGCTGGATCCATCAACGCGATTGCAGTCTTGTCTGCCGCTACAATCCCTCTTGACTTATTGTTCCAATGGAACCCCTGTGTACCTGAAATTTCACTTTGGGTCAATAACCGTAAACAAGGACATGCGAAATATGGGGGTACCGTTGTAACAATATTTTTGGACCTCGATGTATAAAACAAACAACGGAGAAAATGGAAGTTAATGAAGAACGTTGTCTATTTCGTTAGACAAATACATAAAGAATCACATTGTTGGATCGATTTCGACGATTAGGCGATCACCTGTAGCAAACAATAATTAAAAAGAACACAGCTCATGTAGTCACAGGCGAAGTGACCTTTAATCCCATTGGTCGCGAGAAAGGGAAAGACTGGGGGGGGGGGGGGGGGGGGGGGGGGTACTGCCAATGAAGCGCAAACACAATGAAAGGGGATCATAGCTAATTAGATGAAGTGAAGGGAGAGGAGAGGGTTACATAAGCTGGTTTTAACAATCTGAAAACGGTATTTCCAAGCTACACAGAAATATTTACCAGACCTGCCACTTTTGATAATATCGAATTTTTCCAGCACATTCAACATGCATCCCTTTGAACAAAAAAGAATAAATTCTACGAACTGTATACCTGATAGATCTAGATTATAACTGTGATAAGTAACTATGATTGTAACGTAAGATTATTTCCAAATTTAAATTTACCCTTATTTTCCCTGAAATTATCTTCATGTCCGTTTTTTCCTTCCCAGTTTGACCAAAATACACGTGGCTGCAAGAACATTTTAGTTTATAAACCCCACTTTTATTCTGAACACTGAATTTATCTTTAATGGGCCCTATAAGAGCTTTGAGACTATTTTTTATTTCTAAACCCTCTTTGTAATCCCTTGATGATATAGAATCTTACAATTATAACAGGAATTTACCCATAATAAGACATTTATTGTCTTTCTTACGAAGTTACATTTTCCCTCCCATACACTCTAAACAGACCAACTTCACACGTGATTATAAAATCTGGGTTCGTTGTAATGTAGGTACCTACCTTTGTCCATTTATTTATGTTACTGTTGATGATCTAACCATCGAAATTGATGTACGTTGTAACTTTCTATTTTTTTCGTGGAAGTAGTCAATCCCTTAGTAAGAATGTAGATTAGTTGGTCAGAGTCTAGAATCCCGTATCTCAAATTGATTGTTCGCGAACGTCACTTTTGCTAGGTACGCCATTCCTTTATGCGAGTAAGACTCAGATATAACTGATAAACTAACGTGAACTATTCTACTTATAAGACGGCTTGGCACAATTCAGTACAAGTTCCAAACGAAAGAAACAAGGAGAAAAGGAACGGCAGAACTTTTTGAATGCGCGGAATAAAGCATAGGTACCTAGTTAAGCGATTCAAATATTTCGTTGTCAAAAAGTGATACGCCATAACCAAATCCAACCAGTAATAAGTATCATACTCGTAGATAAGGAATGATTAGACCTCATTTTACATCTCTTCAAAATGGCATAACTTCCAATTTAGGATCGAGTACCTCGAAAAACGGCCACCTTCTCTAAACTGCTATTTTTCTTGAACTGCATAAACGCTTTTTTTCATCACTTATGTACTTCCTCAGTATTCAATAGAGCTAGCGACTTGATTGGTTTTTTTTATTTACTGAACGAGTTCGAACGAAAACGTGATATAGCAACATGGCTATGATAAAAAACGCATGTTGCTGTTTTTCTTTCATGATACATTGCTTCACAACTTTCTGGAAAGTTCACTTCTCAAATCAAACAAAGTCGGACACGACGGTTTTTTTTTTTAAATCAAACTCAGCAGCGACCTTCTCTCTAAACCAAACTGGTAGAACTGAGAGGAAATCAAAGTGAATTGAGAGTAAGTTCAGATAAATGTAGTTTATTTTTTTCACATAGATTAGTTTTTAGCTCCTGGCATCAGTAAACAATTTGAGAGATCAGTGTGAGAGACCACTTGATGTGCAACGGAGGTGATTTCTAACGATTTCCGGTTACAAAGGAGCCGTTCCTATGGAAATGTATCTCTATGACGTGTTAAACTGAATCGAATATACATACCTAACCGAGTGCAATTTTGCCACGTGAAAACATTGGTGATAATCTCTATAGAGTTTTTGTTCTAGCAGCGTCTAGAGCAAGCAATGGCAGATGCTACCTCTTCTCTTATTTCTACACGTATTTTTACACGTATGTACACGAGTAACCAAACGCTATCGTCACGCTAAAGTCTCTTTAATATTTCAATGTCAACGATTCTCTTGAATTCGAGATCGAGAAGAAGAAGATCGAATCGATTTTACATTTACACGCTGCTTTATCAGCTATCTTCACAGGTATCAAATAGCTAGTTTCGAATACAGACCTATGACCTAAGAAAACATTGTATTCACCAACGCCCTTATGTCGAATACATCAGTTCTCGACTGATTCACCGAAGTTGAGCAACGTGGGTGACCGTCCGGAAGTGCCGCAATTTCGGCGTATTTTTTATTTTTCGTCTCATCATTCAATTTTTTATCTATCTACATCATGGTGACTTAATCAAGGCCTCGTGGGGTAGTTCGTTTTGAGGGCCTTCCCTGCTTTATCAAATCGTCGGTTCCATGATCTGAGCAAAAATTCAATTACCAACTTACCTACTAAGTTTGTTATTTTACTGAAAACAGCTTTTGTATACAAACTTATTACTTAAATACAAACCTGCTCGTTCCATTCAACTTTGTTGTACGAAATGTACACACAGATGCCTACAAACAACAGACCCTAGGTACCTACTTTAAAATTGCAAAAGTATCGGCAACTGCGTTCACTCCCAAGTAGGTAAACAGCATATCTGGCTGTTGGACTATGTAGGTAGGTTCGTTCGCGTGATCAAAGGAATTTGATTTAATAGTAAAATTATATTCATCATAGGTTTAACTTTAAATGAGAAAAGTTAGGTTAGACGGCAGTCAGAGGGAGAAACAATGCCTATTCATAAAATTGTGCTCAAATTTGTGTCAGGTTATGATGACTACGCGTAGGACGGGATTCCAACGAAAGCATTTTTCCCGCCAACGCGTAGATAGGCCTCTTTCCCGTACACGCGTAGTTCCACGCGTTGACGCGAAGATTCGCGCATATGCAGTTGGTGTTTCAGTCTTTTCGCTTACGCGGGTAGAAAATCACGGGAAGAACAAAAATTTTCTAATGACACTCTATTTGCTTTGACCTTTGAACTCCACAAAATTAGAGACTTGTATAACAATCGAGCTGTTATTCTGCTTGATATCGCAAAAGCTTTCGATGCAATCCTCAGATAAATCCTTGTGTGTCAGAATTACAGGATGTAGGGATAGTGGGCCCCAGTTTAAAGTAGTTAAGAGTCATTTATCATAACAGTCCTTGGCAATAGGAGACTGCATCGGCAGTGAATGTAATAATGAGTTTTGAATAATTCTATGGAAATTATATTACACTAAGCACAAAACCGCTGCAAATTATTGCACACACGGTTATTATTTTTGAATTGCGTAGCCCTTCGACGCAGAAAACCTATCCATTATTATTAAGCCAAATCAATATACGTTATGCAGATATATCTGTACAGGCGTAGACGCCTACCGAGGAGAAATCAATTATTGATACACCTTAATTATATTATGCCTACACTTTTCTAGTCCTTTTGTATTTAACACGAGATGATCGACTAACTGAAAATGAATTATGTGTATAAAATAAATCAATTACCAACGCTTCACAAGTATTTCCATTGGTGACAAAAGTTATAATAAACTCGATTTCGTGAAGTGAAAATTCCATTGGAATTATATCAGCTAATACGATCGTCGGAGTTCTAAGGCGACCTTTACTATGATCACACAGTTCTGACCCACTCTCTTGATGTTATTTTTGTTTTTCCTGTCAAAGTTCTAGCCCTTATGGAGTGCAAACGGATCAATGTACACTAAACGGAGCGACCCGTATAGTTCCATTCGATTCTTTGAGATGATGTCCATAAACGAGACCCGGAAAAATATTTCTGTTACCTTGAAAGTTTTTGAGATCTCTCATACCCTTTAATGTTGATCGCGGCAGACTGTGGACCGACGGTTTATTAATTTTTTTTTGACATGGATATGTCTTTGCTCTGGGGGGTCAACCAAAAGTTTCCGTGACGCAAAATTTGTGTCACAATTTCAGTGTTTTGACATTTTCATGTCTTTCATATGGCACATAACAAAAAAATCGTCACGAAAAAAATCGTCCCAAGTGGCCACAACGATGATTCTGACCATCAGAAATGACGTTGACCATTCATAGGTAAACACATGAAAATGTCCCAATGCGTTGCAGACTCGTATGCAAGCGTTTTTGGCCGGGTTATGACCTTCCATGTTAAGAAAAAACTCTAAAGACACTGTAGATTTGATAAAGAAAGTAAACCAGTGTTTTCCATCAACAAAGACTAGGATTTTCCATTATTACGTAACTAAAACAGAAACCTACCGGAACAATTGATCGTTTCACTGTAGATTGATTTACTGTTTTCACGTACAACCAATCCGTTGGTAGGGGAATGGAACTTCCGCAGTTTTCATCGCACAAAAATCGTTCGCCACTCGTTGGAAAGCGCTTGATTTATGTGATAAATGTTCACATCTCAAGCTACCGATTTCCCCCTCCTTACGTACCTGGCTACATTCCAAAACTAAGTTGATTGGACTATAAACAATTCTAATAAGCCGGTTACAATATTCTTAACGTAAAGCAATAGCATCATTTACTCCACTCCATAGGAAACATTTTCATCCTCTTGACAACAGTCGAGGACAACCGTTATGAAACCCCCAATCGAAAAGATATCCATGTAACATGGTATCTGCTTGTAAAGCGGATAGTGGAACTCGTTTACGAGTATCTTGTACACTTTGTTCCTCCACAGAAGTTCGAGGAAAAACGCCTTAATACTATTTAATTCGATTTTCGGTTTCTACGTATCTTGGAGCCGTAAACAGGAAATTTTCAGATGTAGATGAGGGGTGGGGGGCTTGACATGTTTTTTTATATTTTTTTATCGAGTACAAGAGTTCAATATGGCAAATGATAAACCAAAATTTTTCTCCTTCGGTAATGCTGGTGGACAGTAACTTTTCCAAAAACCCGTGGTCAGGGGAACTTCATGATAATGTTCATTCGGTTTTGAGAATCCATATAAATCATCGACAATGCGCTAAGGCCCATTGAGAGTCCCATTGGGCTTGAGGAGGGGAGGTGGTTGGCCTGCCAGTGTTTACCCCTCCTATCTCCCCTACCACGCCCACCCACCACTCCTCCTTACCCTTCCACCACCCATTACCCCTTTATTGCCCCTTTACCACACCCGTTCCCCCACCCCCTCCCTTTTTCTACTCTTTCGGGACTTCAGTTATTTATAGTCCTATTAGGAGTACGAGGTTTTTAGGCATCCCCCGGACCAAAAGAGGGTAAATTGAAAATGTTGAAACTTGGCGAAAACCGATGGTGAAAGTCTTGTCTTGTTGGCGAGAAAATTAGTAAAATCCATACCGACCTATTGAATGAAATCTGGTGCGAAGCTTCAACCATCTTCTCACTAGATTGACATCCGAAACTCCACCCGTTTTATTCGTAATATAAAGATTTTTCAAGGAACTTTCCACCCACAGACTTTTCTTTGGTTTTACTTTTTTTAATTTTATTTATTTGTTTATTATTTAAATAATTTCTTAACAAAATCAAATGTAAACTTTGTAAGCTATTTTAGTTCATATTCAACTTGGGGTGCTGAAGTTTAAAATAATGCCCCTCTTGTAGAGTATAATAACTTCTTCAGGAACAACTCTAATAAGCCGAGTGAACTTTTTATCTATTTTTTTTTAACTTAAGAATAAATTTAGAACGGAGCCACTCTAGTGTTGCGTTTATTATAGGAGCTTTTTTCCTGGCATTATTGACTTAATTGATCTGAAATATATTTGACGGTGTACTGTGATTTACATTTAATATACCTACTGGGTCTTGGATAACCGAGCAAAGTAGTCGAGCACAGCTAGTTAATATTTTACTTTAGTTGCTAGACACTGGTGGTAGTTGATTATTCTCATTAAAGTTGTCTAAATGAGAAATGCGTCGCTCCATAATGACTTGGACATCCCCCACTGTGCAGGATGTGATCAAAAGGACTTACAAGAATCTCCACACCCGCATGACAGATCATCCTGACTCTTTAATTTCACAATTAGCAGGTAATTCTGCAACTAGATATACCAATAGACCCAGATTGGGGAGGAAGCGACCACAAAATGCTCTTATCACGTGAACTCAAGCACTGTGTTTTCGGCTGAAGATTGGTTAAGGACAACCACTAGGTTTGTACCTGAACTATCTGCTTATTTCGTGTTAATCGGATACTAACAATCTACTACATTATTACTATCGGGCATAGGACATCTTACCACCTAGCTATTGTTCGTAAAGCTCGGGGGCCAAATCTCATCACCTCAGTAAACAAGACATCTCATCACCAGGGTTGCCAGGTGTCCGGTTTTAGCCCGGACAGTCCGGGTTTCTCTAAGCTGTCCGGGCCAAAATCGGAAGCCAATCTGACGCCAAATGTCCGTTTTTGTAGAAAGAGTAGCAAATGTCCGGTTATTTGTTTTCAAACAACGCGTTCTATTGCAACCATAGACATGACTTCGCTCTTTCGTGTTCGACTTCATAATATTTGAGGGGCTTTTTTAAATTTTGCCAATAAGCCTTCATTCGTACTGGATGTCCAACCTGATAAACTATATTGTTTCTATATTTTAATTTTTTCATGACTTGTTCCAAATAATATACTGAAATTATTACGATTTGATGGAAGGCATCTTCGATATTTTTGCACACGAAAGGCGCTGCCTTATGAACTCAGTCCACGTGCTGCTGTGACTTCTAAACTATCTTCATCAAGGCCGAGTTACTTTTAGGCGATCTTAATGTCAAAAATCATGAACATTTGTAATTTAGCCACATTCTTTCATAATAAGAAACTCTCGATCTCTTCTTTAAGCCGCTATTTTAGCATTTTCTCCTTCAGTTTTAGACGAAGGTGAATAATCGCTAAATCGGAGTTGTAATTAATATTAGTGAAATGATGTTGAAGGAAAAAAGAGCATCAATTTTCACCTCATGTTCTTCTTGCTTTTTCATTACCTAAATAGTGAAAATCGTAGATCTATACCATGGGGTATAGCAATAAATTATTATATACACTACTATTATCGCCATATGGATGAATAAGCAAGTTCATACGTATTGAGGTTATTGGCAAACTCAAAAAATTATTTCAACATCTCTTAAAATGTGTACAAAAATTGCTTTAATTGAGAAAAAAAAAGTGTAACAAATAGATGATACACACAGAGGTCCCATTTTGACAGGATGATGAACAAGGGTTTTATACCGAATATGCATACCTATCCGATCCATGTCTGCATGCATAGAAATTAACTATCTATGTCTTTATGGTGTTTTCTTAATGTGTCCGGTTTTTTTTTATCCCATACCACCTGGCAACCCTGCTCATCACCCATTTGAACAAAGGTAACCAGTAATTTATGGCTTCCACGTCAAGGTGTCGGGTAGTTCGCCGAGGAGAACGCGTAGAGTGGCACGGGAGATTTCGCTAGATTAAACATAAAGTTTAGGCATCAAATAACGTTTTGTGGCTATGTTCCATGGCACATAAAAGCGCTTGTAAGGCCACTGTGAGAACTGACAGGGGCGCACTCGAACTGGGCACCAGCCAAAAAGGTTTCACTAATCCTTACCTGATCTGGGCACCGGCCATGTTCACTCACTCCCTACTCGCTGACGTAGACCCTACGGCCACTTATACACGGTTGATCGCACCGTTCAGAATGATGTGTACAGTTTGGTGGTCAGGGTTGATTCAGTTTAATAAATGCATCTGTTTTTAAAAGTAATCTAAGTGATTAATTCATCTTTACAACAACTCAACAATTTTTCGGTACAGATGCTGGCTGCTAAGCACCATAAAATTCTGGCTTTGAGGCAAGAGAGAATGGTCTTCGCGAAAGAAACGTCCATCGTCAACACAACAATAAAAAATCCGCAATTCATTTCTGCAAGTGACGTCACGTTGTATTGCGATGGAACGTTTACACACGCTCCAAGCTATTTCTACCCATTCTGTCTATCTATCTATTCCATTGTACACCATTCATGGTATAAATAATGGTATTTATTAGAGATGAGTCGATACCAAAATCCATCGATTCCCGATACCTAAAAAATCGATTCCCGATTCTCGATACCGATACCATCGGCGCATAATACCTAACTTACCTGTAGGTGAAAAACAAAAATTCCTCTTGAACTAATATTCAAATTTTTTTGTACAGCATATAACTTATACTTAGAAAAACTTGATCCCAATATATTTGCAAATGAGGTAATTTTTAAATAAAAACAAAACATGGATAATAAAACCTTTATTCTCCATCTGTTCTACTTAAGGTTTTTGTTTAAAAAGACCAACATTTTAATTCTGTCTGGGTCCAGACGATTTCTCTTCTGGTCGCAGATGTTGTCTGTTTTATAAGGCTTTAGTTAATTTGATTTGTGCTAATACAAAATTTGATATTTTTTGTTATCTATCAAGTATCAATTAATAGGCAACTTTTATTGCTTAGGATTGATTTATTTCTGAATAAAACAAGTTAAGCAGACTGACTTGGTTTTTTAGTTTTTCGTCGGTAACTGTAAGGTATATCCAAATAAGACTGGCTCTAGGCTTTTATACTTGGAAAACATAGCTTTGTCTAATGCTTCTGTTGTCACAAACAAAATAACACAAGCCTACTTGTAAACAAAGTTATAATTGTAAGTTGTGTTTTGGACAATTAATGTTTCGCAACTGCTAACTTCACACAACGGTTGCACGGTACAACCATCTTCGTTGTTAGATGGTTGCAATAGTACCGCAGTGTAATAAAACGCCCATCACCGGGCGGTATCGGTATCGGCTTTAGGCGATCGATTCTCGATACCGATACCAATGCCTAAGAATCGGTGGTGTCGAGAATCGGTATCGGGAATCGACTCATCCCTAGTATTTATGTTTCTTGAGCGGAAAACGGGAAACTGGGAAGAGTGAATTCAGTGGGTGAAATCAGGAAGCTGGGGACTGAAACTGGAAAACGGTTGTTATCGAACGTTTTTGTGCCGGTGATGAAATGTTCTTATTTTCAATTTGCCTCAGGTGATGAAATGTCCCCATCCTTAATTGGGTGAATGGGGTAGCAGGTGATGGAGTGTCTTGCACCTTATCATTTTCATGAAAACGGTGATATTTTTCAAACATTAAAACTGTAGTTAAAAAATGAGTTTTCATATTTTCATCTACATATGGCTAACTTTGATAACGAGGAATCGTTTCAGAACGCTGCTACAAAGAGGTGAATTGTTTCAGAGGTGAACATTTTTGAAACTTTTATTTTAAACATTGTTCAAGTCATATCAATAGCTTGGTTTCCTTCAAAATTCCCTCAAAAGAACAAGAATTCAATATCTCGAAGTCGTGTTAAGGAGTCCTGAGGCAATTAGCCTTATGGTCTAAACCCCCCCCCCCCCACTCCCCACTATCGAAAAGACACTCATATAAAGTTATCGTACTCATGAC
Organism: Adelphocoris suturalis; assembly: GCA_030762985.1. NCBI lineage: Eukaryota > Metazoa > Arthropoda > Insecta > Hemiptera > Miridae > Adelphocoris > Adelphocoris suturalis. The sequence goes on along the minus strand of CM061043.1, from coordinate 130,717,159 downwards.
CCAGATCGGAATCCCAACAGTCCGGTAAATTGGGCTCTCCTGGCCGGGGGAGACGTGCCAGAAAACGCACGGACTGAACGAACCGTGTAAAATCCTTGAGTGTTCATCATTCCACCATAGCAGAGCTGCCGTGAAGGCTGGTTAGATGGACCGGAGAGGGTTTCTCTACGAGTTACGACTAGGACGTATTAATTTGCCGGTGATTTGTAGCCCTCGACGTTTATTGGCGATGCTACCAATATTTTGATACCCGAGCCCCGATATCGGGCGGGATGATGCTCCAAAAAGGAATATCCTTCAGCCCTGTCCAACTCTTTGATTTACATGTTTCCGAGCGACTGAGCTTCATAAACGACCGTTTCATGGGCTTTTTCATTTTGATTTACACCGCTCCCTAGTTTTCGAAAAGCCAGTAATTGCTGTCGTATGGTCAGCGCGATTAATTTGTGAGCGCTATCAACTCGCAATTAGATGAATGGTTGAAGTTTTCATTTTTTATTTGAACCAGATTATTTACGAATGTCACGAAGGTGGTTTAAATATAGAATTTATTCATACAGCTTTATTGGGTATGAACAAATAATTGGATGTAGTAAATCGGTTTTCTCATTATTACGTCGCAGATGGTGATAATTATTTTAAGCTTTTTTAAAAATTATTCATAACGTGTGGATAAATATCCATAAATCGAGAAAACTTAATATTATGAAGGAAGTAAAATTTATATGGGTTCAATTTCTTATTGTACCCAGTAATAACTTATTGTTTTGAAACTAGGGATAAGTAATCAAAACTAAGATATTTCACTGAGTTTTGCTTATCATAATTTTTTTAAATATGGATAGTTAAAATTATTACAAGTCTTAAAAAAAACCTTTCTGTTCTTGATTTTGTTTACATTTGGTCATAAACTATTAACTTTTAATTCGACTTTTCATCATGAAAAGAAAACGATGGATATTTTACAATTTTTAATTTAATTTTGGTCTCCCTGAAGAAGCCCCAGTTCCTGGAGAGATATGTTGCAGATTAATTTTAAAATGATAATTAAAAAAAAGGCATGAAATGTTCCAAATTTATTGTAATTTGTCCTTTTGCAGTGGTAAAGGAACAAATGTTGAAATTTCTCCCTTAATGGGAGAAACAAAAGGTCATGGATATATCTTTCAGAAATAAGCTTTAGGAGGCAATCAGCTGATCAGAGTTCTATGCAACGTCTAGTAGACTACTTACAAGTACCAGCTACTTAATAGCACCTACCTATCATAGTGCCTTTTTTTCGCATTATTAGTTCATTATGATTACTTAGCATAATAAATCAGCTCTCATTGACACTACAATTGCTTATGGACCATGAGATGTTGTGATAAAATGAGAGCATTCCAAAAAGTGGCGAAGGATTTTCCTGCTATGAGAACTAAGTGAGTTAAACTTTCCTAGTAATGCATTGATTGCACGTGAAAATCAATGAAAAATAAAGCTTCCTGTACACTGTTTTGGGCTAAAAAAAAAGTTACGCAATTTTTTCAAATACCCCAAGCTAAAAGACATATCCGTGTCAAAATGTAGCAGAAAGATTTTTTGGTGTTTTTCCAAGTTGGTGTTAGGAACTTTTTAATTTCTCCCTTGCTGGGTCATGGATATTACAGTACCTATCGTTTACAAGTACCTACTAAGTACTCAATAGAATGCCTACCATGTAGTGCTTTCTTTTCACATTAGTAGTTCTTTATGGTTACTTAGCAATATTAGCTTATAACTTAGGTTAATGAGATATCTAGAGCTTTCTAACCTCTAACAAGTTTATTTACAAAAATCTTATTTGAATCAAGTTTGATTGTCTTTTTTTTGTACCTTCCAATGGATATATTTGGGAATTTGTCTTCAAACAGCAGCAACGGCGAAGATTTTATCGTAGCATAATTCGTTGAATGGAAAAGAAGACCGTATATAGTAAGACTCCGTGTAGATCACCTACTAAAATGGGTCGAGTGCACATTTTTGAGGTTTCGGTTGTACAAAGATACCGTTCTTTACTTTATAACACATTTCGAAGATGAAATTAAGTCCACAACTTACTGATCACAATAATTCATTCATAATAATTCAGGTTGCAAGATCGCAACTCATACAGGTATTTCTCTCTCTACAAATGAAGCAACAGCAAAAATATGGTGTCTTTTGTCTTATTATTTGCCGAGATAAAACTGTCGATGATGACACTGTTGTTTTGTGGACGTCAGACGGTTCTTCTAATGGTCGATCCATGAAGAAAATGTACCTCCTACTCTACTCTGTGGTAGTTCCATGTGTAAAATGAGGATGCTAACGGCGCTATCTGCCAGACAGAATTTATCTGAAGGATAATTTTATCCTCTAGGTATTTCGGCATTGATAAACGACTCACATTCTTTATCTGGAGTATAGTGCTATACTCGGTATAGCTATCCTGCAGTTAATGTAGATAATTGATAAACCGGCCCTTAGCGTAATAAATCAGCTTGCTTTTTTTGACACTGCAATGGCTTAGGGATCATGAGATGTGATAAAAAGAGAGCATTCCAAATAGTGGCGAACGATTTTCCTGCTATGAAAACTAAGGAAGTTACACTTCGCTAGTAACACATTGGTTGTATATGAAAATAAAGCTTCTTGTATACTTTTTCGGGTTGAGAAAAAAAAGTTACACAATTTTGCTTCCGAGTCTACCTATAGGTAGCGGAAGCATTGTTTTCACTTTCGGGACAAAAAACATTTTCGGTTTCAAAATCAAAATTCCCACTCGCATTTTACGTTTTAGACCATTCTGAACAACTTTGGTTCCGTGTCTGTGTGTGTCCGCAAATCCTTGTAACAAGCTTATTTTCCACAGTTTTCATTCGATTTGGATGAAATTTTCAGGGAATGGGCGAGCTACGGTTTAGACGGTCCCTTATAAGTTTCATTGTTCCTGACTCAATGCTTCACTATACGCATGCGCAAACGTAAATTCTACCAAGCATCATTTTCTCACGCCCTGGTCGTCCAATCTCCCTTAAAATATGGTTGATAGTGGGAAAATAACGATTTGTGCATCTCCTATCAATTTCAACATGACTGTATCATTAATAGCCACTGCACACGCGCCAATGTGAAATCATTGTAACAAGCTTATTTTATACAGTTTTTATTCGATTTGGATGAAATTTTTAGGGAATGAGCGAGATACGGTGTAGACGGTTCCCTATAAGTTTCATGGTTCCTGACCCAATACATCACTCTGCGCATGCGCAAACGTAAATTCTACCAAGCATCATTTTCTCACGCCCTCGTCGTCCGATCTCGCTCAAATCTGGATGATAGTAGGGAAATGACGATTTTTGCATCCATCAATTTCAACATGACTGTATCATTAATAGCCACTGCACACGCTCCAATGTGAAATCATTGTAACAAGCTCATTTTATACAGTTTTTATTCGATTTGGATGAAATTTTTAGGGAATGAGCCAGATACGGTGTAGACGGTTCCCTATAAGTTTCATGGTTCCTGACCCAATTTCATCACTCTGCGCATGCGCAAACGTAAATTCTACCAAGCATCATTTTCTCACGCCCTGGTCGTCCAATCTCCCTTAAAGTATGGTTGATAGTGGGAAAATAACGATTTGTGCATCTCTTATCAATTTCAACATGATTGTATCATTAATAGCTACTGCGCAAGCGCAAATGAGAAATCCTTGTAACAAGCTTATTTCCCACAGTTTTCATCCGATTTGGATGACATTTTCAGGGAATGGGTGGGCTAGGGTGTAGATGGTCCCCTATCAGTTTCACTGTCGCCGAATCAATACTTCTGCGAATGCGCAAAAGTATATTCCATTAAGATCCTTTTTTCAAAACCTAGTAGTTGGATTTCTTTTAAATTTGGATGATAGTTGGGAGAAGACGATTTGATTAATTCATATAAATTTCAACATGATTGTATCATTAATACAATACGTCGTATCCGCCAGTGTAATATACTGGTAACAACCTGAATTTCCAAAGTTTTCATCCGATTTTGACGAAATGGTCAGTGAATTCGCGGGTAAGGTTGTAAATGGCCCAGTATCTATTTCATTATTCCAACTAATCATTTTTTCGTTTCTTAATTGACCAATTATGACGTTTCACAATAGGTACTTCTTGGTTTCTTCTTTTCCGCTATGGAATTTTTCAAGATCATTTAAAACTTTTTAATGATCTATAATACATTCATGATGCGAAAACGAGGAAGCTATGTGCCACACCCAACTTGGCAGACGTTTTTCAAATACCGCAGCTAAATGACCTATCCATGTCAAAAAAATTTTAAGAACAGAAAACATTTTTTTTTGTAAAGTTTTGTTCATTATGTCAGATGCTTTCTCTTCATTGCTTCACAAGTAGGTGAGATCAAGTGGTTTGGTAAGCTTAAGACTTCTGGTGGTATCACTTGCGTGAAGGAGACGGACAGCTTCCTCATGCCGTGATATCTTAGTCGATGGAGGTGACTCACTGCTTGTCGCTTCATAGCCTCTCTCACTGTTTCGACCCGAAGTTCGTGATGGAGACGTTCATTTCGAAAGTATCATGGTGCACTGACAACAATTCGGAGCTCATTATTATGGAACCGTTTAATGGTGCCTCAGCTTGATTGATCCGTGCTGCCACACAAGTGGCTCTATAGGATCAGATAGGTTAAGGACCTGATGTAAGCCTGTTCTAGATCGACAACTTCGACCGTCTCCCCACTACCAATAAATTTTTCTAAATTTGAGCAGGACTCCTTCTTCTGTTGGATATGGAGACACAATGTTACAATCGGGTATGAAATGGCAATCTCATAAAGCCGGTACGTACCAAAATTTTCCTCCTAGACGAACGGGAGCGATTAGAAATAACAATGTACTTAAGGTACTTCCTTGAACCACTATGCAATGATACATGGTATTATTTCACGACAATATTTTGCGTACATTATATCCTCATTTTACGGAGTATTAGCCGCTCAGACGTGGCTTACAGGGAAGTGAATCAGGATTCACCAGATGGTATCAGCGATGCGTGAAGGCGGCTGTGCGCTCGCCCGAGTATGAAATTTGACTTCGTAGGTCACGCTACCTGACTGGGCTTGCCCTGCTGTGCCAGCCGTCTGTTGACTTTTCTCTCTAGTTGATTCTGCATTCTTCCTCGTGAGTCATCGGTGCTGTGCTTATTTATTCTTTTCATTTAACAAAACCATTATGCCGCACTGTATGAGTATGTGAAAAATGCTCCCAGTAATGCCAACATGATCGTTTTCACGAATTTCGTAAATGATCGTTATTTATTTATGTTAAACTATTTGAATTTGAGTAGATTGAGTGCAATAAAATTGTTGACTATCAAGTTTATGGAAAAAAAGACAAGAAAGAGAGAAAACGTTCCTGTCATGCAGCATGATCGTATAAGCTGAGTTGTCTAGGAGTTCACAAACCACCAAAAGTATTACTTTTTATGAAGTTTTCGGGAATTGAGAAGGTGGGTAATAATAATAACCCTAAATAATCTGAATAACCCTGTGTGATTAACACTAGATAATAATTGGTTTCCTCTACGCATGTCCAAACGTGAAACTCCTGCTATAGTCATTTAATCCTTCTGAAATCTCCCGATATTCTAATATCAATTTTACTTCATTTGAGTGAAATCGTAATCGATGCACATGCACGATAAGAGTGAAATCATTGCATTCTTAGGCGGTTGTCGCTCCATTTTCATCAGATTTGAGCGTTGTAGATTGCTAGGGGAGTTGCATCCAATCATCTGCTATCTAGTAACTAACCGTTGTGGAGAAATTCGTTGGACTTTTCTATCTAAACCTGGATAACACGTGTGAACGTAACAAGGGAGTGGTGTATACGCAAAAATTCGGTGATTAAATTAAAATCTAATCGTAATTTAATTTGTCTCCAAATAATATGATCGTGTGCAAATTGTACGGAAAATCAACGATGACCTAAGCTTACTACTCGTAATGTGATCAGCTACCATTGACACATCAAGTACTTTAATTCATGAGAGGTCATATTTCCTCAATGCCGAGAATCCATTCCTATCACGTTTAGAAAGTATCGCTATACCTTATGTAATTGGAATAAACCACCAAGAATCGTCCATTCATTTTTCAGTGATATTACTTTCAATTACGAAATTGAAAGTGATACCGGTGAAAGCATTTCTGAAAAAATCATTATCAATTCTTCAGCTCAGTTTCCTTCTTCTTCCAACTGGCAAGATATTTTAGTTATGCAAGGAGGAACGATAAGTCTGGGCCTTCGTCATCAATTTGTGTACTGCCTTCTCCTGGACGTTGTCCACAACCCCGTTCATAACCCTCTTGTTTTCCTAACTCAATTCTTGGCAAGAAGTGCTGCCAAAACAGTTGACGCACCCCCACCCACCCCTCCATCACCTTTCCCACCCCTACAGTTCATTGTATAGAACAGAGCATCCCCTCACGCGGTAAAACGTTTCAGCGACGGTCTTTTCTTTTTGACTGCAGTGGATTTGTTTCTTTCAGCGGAACCCTTCTTCTGTTTTTGTTGTGGTAATATTTCAACCAAAGTGAGGGGCCGTCGCATACTCCATCATCCTTATGTGCAAAGTTTCCCTGGATGGAAGAACTCGGGGTACCGGCCAGGCTACTTTAAAACAGTTTTCTCCTCTTCACACAACAGCGGTCAGCGTACCCCGAATCAATGGAAACTCATAAATTCTTTCATTTTCAACTTTCTGGGTACGCGGATGAGATGTGCGCCAATGTTGCGTCATTCAAAATGTTAATTTACAATGATATTTTGTAAAAAAAACTCCAGTCATGCACATATTTGTAACTTATCGTAATATATTTATGTTAAACAGCTTTGAAATTTGAAAATTTAAGCGCAAAGAGATGATAACTATCAATTTCATGGCAAAAAACCTGTTGGGAATAATAATCTTCTATTCAAACAAGTTTGAATTTTTAGAGTTTTTATCGATTTTTTAGCGTTCAGTACTGAAATTTGAGTACATTTTTGTGCATAAATTGACTTGATCTAATTCATAGTTGATCGTTTAAGTAATATTCTGTAAAAATATGAATTTATTGACTTTTAACGATTTTTGCAATTTTTAGTGATTTTTTAAACAAATTTTTTGAAATTTGGAAGTGCTGCCGAACAAACTCAACCTTTCTTTTAAAATGCTTGATTTTTTGGGGAAAATAGGCACGGATTTTTTAATAATCCTAAGGAGAGTGTTATCGACTGGAATGACGGTATGTGCGAGTATATCTAAATAAAAATAAATAAATGAATGAACAAACAAATAAATAAAAAAAATATGTATGTATAAGTTACGTCGTGTACCGAGAGAAAACAGTTTTAAAAATTCACTTTCTTTATTTGGAACCGATGGAACACGAGTGTTGCAACGAGACTGACTTAAACTGTGGGGGAATCATGCTTATAAACCCTGGGTGGGCTGATTCAGCAAAAATATAGATAGATCAGCGGTTTTGGTACTATAACATATGTATATATATATACATATAAGCGCAAACCACATGAATCTTTTGGCTCAAAACGGATTTCTGTGAAAATAATCCTCGAAAAAAGCATTTTAAAAAAATTGTTGACCCATTGCAATAGCTTCATTTTTTTTTAAACCGAAATTCGCTAAAACTTCGCACAAAATTGTGCATCAGAGACCGCCTGTAGGTAGCGGATGCGTTGTTTTCACATTCGATTTATCAAGAAAAAAATTTTGTTCTCGCTAAAATCAAAATTTTTCCCACCATGGGCCTTGGGTTCGGACTTTTTTTGGCATTCCGAACAACTTTTATTCATGTCTGCCTATCTATCTGTGCAACGTTTCTTTATTCGGATAGTTCAAATTATAACACAACTCCACAAAAAAGGCCTTTATGTAGCCTTAATAAAAAACAAATTCAAGGACAGAGGGGAAGATAAAACACCAATTCAAGGTCAGAATCGCCTTTTTTGTAAAGTCTTGTCTGTCTGTGTGTCCGCAAATCCTTGTGAGACGCTGAATTTCTGGAGTTTCTATGAGGCTTTGAAGAGATTTTCGAGGAATAGGTACGCGGATCAGACAGTGGATGGTCCCTTATCGGTTTCATTACTTACAATTCCATATTTCACAATGCGCAAGTGCAAAGTTGTAATCCATCAAGCATAATTTTCTCTCGGTCGAACTGTCCGGTCCTTCTCAATTTAATCATTCATATTAGTAACAGGTACTATTGGAATGAGGGAATGAGAATTCCTTGAAACAAGCATAACTTCCTCAGTTTTCCCCGATTTTAGGACATTTCCAGAAATTGGAAGTTTTAGGCTGAAGATGGTTTTCATTGAACTCCATCGTTCCCGACCCACTTGTGGCTTTCATATAAAAAAGTTCAAAGTTTCATGTAATTCAAGTTCCGAGAATCTTCATAATCAAAATCCAATATGGAGGATTCTAAAACAATTTCTGAATTTTACCTTTGTTTTCGTCTATTTTCCCAAGCTTGAGCTTACTGATTGTAGCTGTGCAACCGCAATGTCTGGTAGTTTCATCAAAATCGCTCAATCTATATTGGAAAACGAAAATTTACTAAAAATTTTTTCCGCTTTTATCGTTCATCATCGAGGACAAGTGGTGATGGATAATGTTGAATTGAGTAATGGACCTGCGAATGGAATACACTTAACTCCTATGAACTTCTGAGTGAGAAAAAAGGTCTAAAAAACCACGTTTTCACTTAAATACGATGTGTTTCACCCCCATAAATATGTACTCATACCTAAGAAGCAGATTTTGTAGACTTTATAACCGCTACGGCGAAATTTTATTTTGTAATATCCACTCAGAAAATCGCTACTTCATGCTCGATGTAGACACGCACACACACGCGTACACTCACACACACTTCGACATTTGCGTGAAACGTACATTCCAAAGATAGGAGTTTGAATGGCGCCAAAACCTAGAGCCCGGAAGAGTTATAGACATACTTTTCAGGCCTTTTGCAATACTTACCTTGGGTTATATTAAGGAAAGTAAAAAACCCGATTCATATTTGAGTTACAAATCCTGTGAAAACTTCTTGCATACCTACACTGGTGCGTGCAGGTTGATACTACTAACTATTACAAGTTTTCTACGTACTCAATAAGTATATCCAATAGCATATATCTTTATTTCTAATAAAACAGGATCCGAGCGAGAGTTTCTAAGGAAGCTGGATTTAGGCAAAATATATAAAAATCAACGGTTAGAACGTGTTATTGAACATAATATGAACCCTATCTCAAATTACTAGAGAAAGTAAGTTCTTCATTTACTAGAGTTAAGGAATCTAAATTGATAAACTGAGCAAGAAAATCCATAGTTTCTAAATTTCCTTGATTTTCATTATTGAAACGAAGATGACGTAAAAATGATGTGCTTCACCATCACAAAGATCTGTTTCGTCCATGTCATTAGTTATGCAGGATCTGCAGCTGCTATGTTTATGTCAAGTTAGGCCTTAGATTTCAGTTCTACGTACCTGGATAAGGTTAGTTTATTTTCAATCCATTTCGGAATTAGAAATCGATAGAGCAAATACGTGTTTCTCAAACATACAACTACGTATATATAGACACTAAACATAAACATCACGCGTTTATTTCTATTTTTTTATTCATCAATTGGTAGATGAATGTCTTATCTTATTGATATTTATAGTAGTAAATTTGAATTGCTAATTGAAAATTGGGCATTACAACAGTAAGACACATGCAACCTTTATATCACAAACTTAGAATTCTGAAGATACACTGATGTCTGGTTTTACAAAGATTGCCTTCTGAGATGTTCGAATAAACGTTTTAAGATATTTTGGTTCAGAATTATGTACGATAGGGGCCTCGGCGGAACTACTGTTAGTGTTGAGTACATCTGCGATTATAGAGAAGCCGAAAGTTGATAATCCTCAAGTAGAGGTTTAACAGAATGGGTCAGATAAGACCTGCAATTACTCACATCACTACGGTTTCGTAAGCTTGGAATTGTGAGCACCGTAGTGACCAAGTTAGTTTGCTAGGAAGTTGATGTAGTGAGCTGATACGAATTAATGGAATTCCCATGTTCTGTATGAAAGTCAGTATGCATTCGCTGAGCTTTGATGACGGTAGTCTGGACGTAGATGTTGAATACAGTTTCAGGTGTTCCCCTTCTAACTTTGCTAACATTGCTAACTCTGAGATTGCTTGGATGAAACGTGATTTCGGTGACTGTAGTTGTATGGAAATGTGTATTTATATGACGCTAAAGATAGTAGGTAATCTTTATGTCGAGATGCAATTTGCATCCACATAAAGAAAAACTAGTACTTTCTTCATCATCTACGGATTCGCATGGGGGAGAAGTAAAACTAGTTGTTCCAAGACTCTTGGTTCCTCATGAAGTTTCAAAAACTGGTTCTCACGTAAGGTTTCAATCGGTTGTATGTGCGAAAACTATTAAAAATGATACCAAACTAGATATTTGATGGTTTGTCAATGACTGACGTCAGTGACGTATCATCGTCAAGGGCAACTTTTAAAGCTATTATAGTGGTTTAAGTCGATTCTGTGTAGCATTTACTGTAGAAAACGATACCATACTCGATGTTTGATGAGTCGAAGACGATCGTTGAGGCCGATGGCTAATTCCTGTCGTCGGATCGTTACCAAAAACTTTATAGCTAATTTTCGGATGTCCAATGAGTCAACCAACCAAATTCAAGATGGCGGCATGCAGCGCGGAACACAAGTACTCTCGCACGCACGCTGACAAATGCTAGCCGATTCAAAGTAGAGATACAATTCGTTCGTTAAAAATCAGCAGCGATTCGAAGAAAACACTCGGCGGTTCGCCCCTCGAATGCAGGCTACTTAAAGCCTGACGGCTTCATTTATTGAAACATGCACATACTTCAGCCAGCTAGGTAGTGAATTAATTCCTGAATGCTGATTTACTGAAAGGTTAAAAGGTGAAGCTGTGGTGAAAGTGTCTAGCTTCCCACAGAACCCCGTTATTGAATTGCACCCATTTTTATTTTATTTACTCGGCCGATTTTACAGATTTCAGTGTTCACATAGGTAAATCAAGTTCAATATAAATATTGACAAGTAAGGAAAATACAAACTTTTTACAATAATGAGACCTTCAATACATCTAAAACGATACTTTATATTAGAGTAAGGGCAAAAATTCAACCAGCTGACGCACGTTACTCTTGAAAGGACTAGAAATCAAGGGTACATATGTTATTTAAGAAGAGGAAGTTGAAACCGACCCTGCAATGATCCAGAAAGTGCTGAATCGGTCCGTACCTGAGTCTCAGAAGCATCTTCAATCTTTCCTTGGGTTTTGCTCGTATTATAGGATTTTTGTGCATGACTTTTCTCAGAGACCCAGCATTTTATATGGATTTCAGATTTAGTCGGAATGAAGTAGCTCAAGTGAAAAACTAGGGCTACCCCAAACACCTGTTTTGGGGCACCAGAAGCCTGGAGCCCCATTCATATTGGACACTGATGCTAGTGATGTAGCCATTGGAGTAGTGGTCTCCCAGGTACAGAGTGGCCAGAAAAAGTCCTGGATTATTTCAGCTGTTGCCTGAAAATACAACAGTACAGGTACTGTACTACTTGTAAGGAGTTACTTGTGCAAGCACTGAAGCATTATGAATAATTTTGTCTTGAATGTGGAGCTCCACTTTTAGTTTGAGCGGACCATGCCCTACAGTGGCTTAGGAATTTTTAGGAGTTAGATGGTCAGGTGGTTAGATGGTTAGAGGGCATAGCTGCATTCAACTTTGGGGTCTAACGTCGACCAGGCCATCAACACCTCAATGCTGATGGTCTCTCTCGCAGGTCGTGTAGCAGTTGACTGCAAATGCTGTTCAAAGCAGGAACAGAAATTTGCCAGGGAAGAGTTAGAACAAATCTCACGCAAGTAGAGCCACCAAAGGAAGAATGGATCCAAGGACAGAAAGACGACCTAGTACTTGGACCAGTGTACCGATAGGTAGCTGATGAGAAACGACCTGACTGGCATGATTTAGTTGCCTTTGGGGAGGAGATTAAGGCACACTGAGCTTAGTTTGACGCAATCAAAAAGAAAAATGACCTCTTGAACCGTATATCCTGGGTATTGCCGGATGATGAAATGTAGGGAAAAGTTGGTGATGATATTTTTGGATAATTGTATTTACAATATTTACATAAGACTAAGTTTGATGATATTATTTGGATAACTGATATATATACAATATTTACATGAGATATTATACACTTTATATATATATATATATATATATATATATATATATATAATTGAGATTTTCTCATAATCACACGTTGGACGATAGAGGGCAGCGGAGGTGATGCCTCTTAGTGTACCAATGTGAATAAGCCTCAGAAACTGTAAATATAGTAATCGTACGAAGTTATGAAAATGGAACCGCACTAGATGTGTCCTGTCGACATGTAGATATGGCAATAGTGAATTTTTTGTTGGATGGGGAAGGGAGGAGTAGTCTAAGCCATATACAGTTAGGCCCTATTCATCAGAAAATGAGCATTGAAGGGTAGGATCTCAAGATTCGTGACCTACATAGGTAGTATTGGAAAGTAGGGCCAATATAACATTTTGGATAATCATGGCCGAAACACCTCTTGATTCGCAATTTGGAGAATGCCACTGGACACTCTTGACATATCAGTTATTGGTACCAAAAGATATGAGATCACAAGTGGTAGGGAAAGCTCATAAACTGGGACATTTTGGGAGAAGAAGGACCCTGAATCTTGTTCGGCAAGGGTATTATTGGCCATCCATGTCAAAGGATATAAAGCAAGCTTGTGGCTCATGTGACACATGTGAGAGACGAGGTAAGAAGAGGGTAACCAGTAAGTTGTGGTAGTGTCGGATGCCTTTACTAAATGGCCAGAGGCTTATGCTACACCAGATCTGCGGGCAGAGACTGTGGCTCGAGGCCTCATCGAAACAGTCATTTCCCGTTTTGGAGTTCGAAGAGAGCTACACTCTGATCAAGGGAAAACATTTGAATCGGAGGTGTTCCAAGAGATGTGCAACTTGCTAAATATCCAAAAAACTAGAACCCTCAGAGCAATTGACAGGTTTAAAAGTTAAACAGGATTCTATTATATACATGCTGGCAAAGGTAGTGGGCTCACAGCAAGATGACTGCAATGAGTATTTGCTTTGAATGGTATTAGCTTATTGTGTACCGGAGAATAGTGCCGCTGGATTCTCTCCTGCAAGTATGACCTTAGGAAGAGAAATTATGCTGCCCTTGCATTTACAAACAGGTTTAGCACCAGGTGCTACGACAATTACACAGTATGGGAAGCAGGTTATAGAAAAATTAGGAGATGTTCATGAAACAGCGCGTCACCTTCATCGAGCATTTAATAAAGCAAAAAGACTTTGTGATCACGAGCAAAAAAGCCCATATTTTAAGAAGGTGACAAAGTATGGTATTACTGGCCACAGCGAGGTGTTTGGCTACTGCTTTCCTTGAAAACATCTTCCTAAAATACCTGCCAACTACCTGGTTTCATGTTTATAAAAATGGAAGCTGTGGGGACAACGGAGAATGCTTGAACTGGGGTGTATGCAGAAGGCATGAGTTTATCTGCACCAGTTGGTTGGTACACCACAAACTTTGAAGGATAAGTCCACGCCGTGCAACTGGCTGCAGAACATTTAACTCATTCTGCTACACTCACGTAGCCGTTTTTGTTGATCCGCAAGCTGCCATTCTAGACCTGACCACCAATACTGAATCGAGCCATGGAGCAATGTTAACTATAAAATTTATCATTTTTAGCAGAATTTTAGTCAAAACAAAATTATCAACAATTAAAGTGGGCATTGAAAAATTTGTGCTCAAAAATATGCCGAAAAACATATTACATACTTGAATTTATTTAATATTTGCTGAAAAATCTATAAAACTGTTGAAAATCTAAAAACCTTATATTATTTTTTAATCTCCAAATTTTATTTAGTATGATTTTTTGTTGTTGTTGCCAAAATCGGGTTTCAACAATTTTTCTACTCAAATTGCTTAAATTTCAATACAATTTAACATATTATATTTCGATGAGTGATTCAACAAAATTCGCTCTAACGATCATGCTGCGTAGTTGAAACTTTTCAATTTATTGTCGGTACATTCAAGTCGGCTTCTGTAAAGATACCTTTAAAAGACAGTCTCTAGAGCCCGCAAAGACCATTGATAGGAAATCGAATTAGAGCCCGTTAGATGGGTCCCCACCCCAACGCTCCAAGAGTTCGTAAAGTCAATCTAAAGTTCTCGCGAAACACGACCAAAAGGCGATGGTAGCTCGCCTAACGGTTACTTTGCAAAATGCCGAAGTAGTTTCACTTCTTTCGGTTCATTAGGAATTCCGTTGAGGAACACCCGGGTTCCACGGCCATTTGAACGAGACTCCAAAAGAAATTGCGGGAAAAGAGACTGGCGGAAGGTTCATCATTACTGTTTCCGTCGGAATAGTGCAAACAGAGCGGGGAAGTTTTTAAAACAACTTCCACTCCCTCCACGACGAAATTCTCTAACAAGGCTTACTGGCCGGGCCGAGGTTCTGATTGAATTGCCGAGAATTATTCAGGGATGAACCGACAAAACAATTATGTTATCACTGTTATTCCTCATATGGGTTGTAGAGGCAAGAGATATCAGATACCATACTCTCAATAAATTTTACTATTTTCACTAATTTAGATGTATAATTAGAAAAAGTTCCAGTCATGCATAAAATTATTGATGAGTAAATACATTCACATTTATGTACAAAAAAAAAAGAAGCCTGCCAAGATGAGTGGGAAGTATAGCTCCCTCACACATTGCAACATGGACGCATATAATTAGTTGAAGAACAAAGTACGAGTCGAAATGATTAATGAGTCGACGTGATAAGAAATTAACGTTTGCGCATGCGTACAGACTATTATTACTCCAACGGCAATGAAATTTATAGAGGGACTTCAAGTAGCTAAACTGGACAATCCTGGAAAATTTCATAAAAATCAGTTTATTAGTCTCGGAGTTATGTCTGTGTAGATCAATTTTAGTTTTGCTCTTGCACTATAGTTGTTACTCCACCTATCGCGTTATAATTCACAGGGAATTTTTCTAAAACATATATCTATCTACTCCCGGGTTTTGAACGAAATCGGACTATCAGGTGATAAGAAATCGACATTATGATAAAATAACGTTTGCGCATGCGCACAGACTAATATTTATGTGACAGCAATGAAAGTTATAGGGGGTCTACAAGGTAACCCACGCAATCCCTGAAAACATCGTCGAAATCGTTCCATTAGACTCAGAGTTTTGCCTGCTTCAATCGATATTAGTTTCGCGCCTGCGCAATGGTTATTACTCTATCTATTGCAATATAACCTGTAGGGCGTTTTTCTAGAAAATATATACATCTTCTTAGCCAGTTTGAACGAAATCAGACCAACAGGTGATAAGAAATCGACGTCAAGAGAAATTCACGTTAGCACATGAGCACAGACTACTGGAAATTCGACGGCTTTGAAAATTTCATTGGAATCAGACTGAATCTTGGTATAGTTTTGGGCATGACAAGGATTTACCTCAGACAGACAGGCAAAGAACCAAAATTGATCAGCAAGCTCTGAAACCCAAAAATCAAATGGACATTTTGAGCGCGAACCCTTCGGTAGTGAGGGAGCAAAAAAGCAGGGGCAAAAGAAAGACCCTTTCGCCTAGTTGATTACAAATTAATATTGTTGTGGTTGATTTTCAATTGCGTTAATTTTTGAGAATTAAAATTCGTTTAGACATAGTTTTTCGTACTAACAGTAACAACAGAATTCTGTCTTCCGTCCGTTTTGCAGAGCTTGTTTGAAAAATGTCATTATTTTAGTTGGATGATTGAACGGCCCTTAGCGATGGCACTATGAAACAACTAATAATGAAAATTTTCTGGTTGGTTGATGTAATATTACTGTTTTCTATTTAACGAATCAGGTAATAACTAATTTATTAACTAAAGAATAAATAAATAAAATATCAGCCAAGAAAAAAAGAAGCTAAATAAAAGTGTATTTGTTTACATCGTGAAAGTAGGTTCATAGAATTAATTGGTTTCATTGTTGCTAAAGTTTCTTGATCTATATAAAGTTGTTCTGTATTGAAGTAACAAAGTTTTGAATAAACGTTTGGACGACTTATGAGGAATCAGAAACTTCGGCAACATCAAAACTTGGGATCACACACACTCACAATCACCTCCCACCACTGTTTCACCCAGCTGTCTCTTGCTTGCCCAGCAATCCATGTGCGAATAATATATAAGTGTGTCTTATGCAAATGATCTTGTTATGTGCACCATTAGGTTGAAAAAGTTTTCACCTGTTGACAATAGATAGAGATACAAGCAGACGCACAGGATATACATTGAATTCGGTGAGCCCCACAGGTGATCCAGAAAACACCAACCATCGAATGAACTTTAGGAGATTTTTAACTTCGATATTTAAAACTTTGTCAACTCCTACATACCTATTGTAAGGAGGTCACATCAGGGCCATTATATAATTTTCCAAACAGTACGTGCGTTGAGAAAATAGGAAATGAGTAGTAGAGGGAATGTATTACTCATTAAAACAGACCTATCAAAAAGCTGGTCGGAAGGAAATGAAAGCTGGACGACTGTTCAAGAAAGAGCTGAGAAAGGGCTGCCAAGGTCTTACACAACCCTGCAATCCCTGTGCCGACTGTGCAACATTGTATCTCCGTCTGAAGGGCTCTGTGTAAAGTCGTTATTTCTCTGCGGGCCGAACTCGTGTGTGTAGATTCGCTGGGTGTGTGAAGAGGTGGAGAGTTTTATTGAACTTCTCTCCCCTCTCGACTCTTCCGCGCATCCTGTCGGGTGACGCTTTTCATAGGAAATGCCGAACCCCGGGTTTTTTTATTTACGAGTTCGAAAAACCAGTGGAAAAGCCCGACTGCGGGTACACCGGGTTCGCGTCTCCGCGAAAATATCGTTCCAACAACTCACTGAACTAGCCCAGTTCCCGTAGGTGGGCGGGTAAATCGGATGGGCTATCGTAGGGCCCTCCCAGGAAAATGGTGTAACTTTCACCTTTATGGCTCTATTCTTGTTTTGACTATCTATAAGTGCTTTTCATCATTCAGCTAAAGTTCAAATTACGGTTGTAGAACTAGCTGAGTAAATACTGTTAAGAGTGGAGAGACAAGGTTTGCCCCGGCCACTTAACCTTGGAAGTCTGCTGCCGAATCTCTAATGGACATAAATTATAGCTTAACACACGGATCACTTCTAAAACTATTGAATTTTAATGATAAATGTCAATATATAATCAGTATAAGAAGTTATTGACTAAAAAGTCATTTAACCCTAATTTTCGTGCTGCGGCGTGACTCTAGGTGTTGGAGACTTTCTCGTAATGATGAGATTTCTTCCGAGTATACTGAACTAAATTTTATGAAATTCGGCTTAAAAATCATACATCAGCCAGTGATGTGCCTGTAATATCGATAGTATCGGTATTAATTTTGATCAACCCCAAGGGGTGGCATTTAATGGCTGTGAAATGTAACACAAGAATAAACCACGAAACTTGGCTTTATTTGACGAAATGCCACACAGAGAATTAATATTGAATTTTGGAATGATTACATACCGATGACATTACTATACAACTGTAACTAAGCAAATTGAATTAAATAACTATTGAAGCTAAATTATATCATTTCCCCCCCCCCCCCTTTCCATTGAAAGAAACATAGTCTTTGAATCGTTGCGGTCTTCTTTGAGTTCGCTGAGGTCTAGAATAATTTCGTCCTTGATCATTATCATCTGTAGAATTCGAATCCTTCGTTGTGCTTAGTTCTTCGTCTTCAGTCCGTGATGGTAGTAGTTCGTTGTACTGGTTTTCTGGCAATGACTCTAAAGGCGTTTGGCCATCTGATGAGCTATCAGTGGATCGTCCATGTACAGTTGCGTGAGGCTCTGACTGACAAGCTTCAGTTGCATTCTCGAGGTGAATTTCTGGTGAACTTTCAAGAATAGTTTCTGAGGCGGGATTAGAATTTCCCCGTGGGGCTAAGTCTCTAAGCGATACAGTTACCTCTCTGCCATCAGATAACCGAACATGAGCGTTGTTAGGATTTGCCTCCAAGAGTTCGACTTCTACTACGTTACGATCATATTTGCTCATTTTGTTGTGAGTTTTCATAAAGACTGGACCAGGAGTTGTCAACCAGGATGGTAATGATGAGCCGACAGAGCTGCGACGTGGATGCCTAAACATTCGTTCATGAGGAGTTTCATTGATAGAAGTGCACAAGAGTGAGCGAATTGAATGAAGTGCATCTGGAAGTACGGTTTCCCATTCACTGGATGGTAAGTTCTTGGATCGAAGGGCTAATTGAACCGATTTCCAGATAGTACCATTATATCTTTCCACCTGTCCATTTCCCCTCGGATTATACGGAGCTGATCTGCTGGTGGCAATACCATTGGATGTCAAGAAACTTTTGAGTTCGGCAGATATGAATGATGATCCTTGATCCGAGTGTACATAACAAGGAGTACCGAAAAGGGAAATAAGAGTTTTAAATTTCTTATCGCCGTAGATGAGGAGGTATCTGTGCACGCAAAAGCAAAAGGAAACCTTGAATACTCATCAACGACTGTCAGTATGTATCGGTTATGTGTGCGAGATGGAAGAGGTCCTTTAAAGTCTAAGTTAAGTCGCTCAAATGGTGCCATTGCTTTAATTAGATTCCCCTCAAATGAAGCAAACTTGGGCTTAACCTCGCAACAAACATGACAGGTCTGTATTATTCTCCGCACCTCATCGACTGAATATGGAAGGTTTTTTGACTTTACCCAGTGGTACATGCGTGTGACTCCGGGATGACAGAGCATATCGTGAAGGTTAGTCAACGGCTGCAAGTTGGCAGAAATCGAACCACAAGTTCGAGAAAGAGCATCAGCAACTACATTCTGACGCCCGGGTCTATAAATGATATCAAACGCAAAATTTGACAATTCAAGTCTCCAACGTAAAATTTTTTCATTCTTTATTTTGTTACTGATTTTAGTGTTGAACATAAAACTAACTGATTGTTGGTCAGTTATCAATTTGAAATGTCTGCCGGTTAAGAAATGTTTCCAATTTCGAATTGATTCAATAATAGCATATGCCTCGCGTTCAACTGCTGAATGCCGTTGCTCTGAAGTGGACAGTGATCTTGAGAAAAAGACCACTGGCCGATTAGCTTGAGACAAAGTTGCTGCAATTGCTTGGTCAGAGGCGTCAGTCTCAACAGTGAATTCGGCATTTTCATCTATGCTGTGAACTACTGAATTAGCAATTGCTGACTGCAACTTATAAAAAGCTTTGAGAGCTGGTTCTTCAAGAGGGAACTTCTTGTTTTCCACCAGAGGCCTAATTTTTCCTGGAAAATTGGGAATCCATCGAGCATAATGGGCGAACATACCCATTGTCCTCTTCAAAGAAGCTGCGTCTTTTGGAACTGGAACTGGAAGTAAGGGGCGTAGTCTACCTGAGTCTGGCTTTATCTGATGATTTGATATCGTGTGTCCTAGTAAGTCTATTGATGCCTGGTTGAATTTACATTTCTCTTTATTAAGTGTCAAATTGTATTTCTCCGCAGCTTTAAGAAATTTGGCTAAATTGGTGTCATGTTCAGTTTGATTATGTCCGCACACAGTAACATCATCAAGGTATGCGAATGTAGCCTCTAATTTTTCGTTTCTTATAATGCTGTCAATGAACCGTTGGAAACAGGGTACCCCGTTTGTCACGCCGAAAGGTATACGACGAAACTGATAGAGTTTTCCATCAGCCTCGAATGCTGTATATTGCCGATCCTGTTGTTTAATAGGCACTTGATGATATGCGCTTTTTAAATCTATTGCACTAAATATGCTATATTTAGAAACTTTATTGATAATATCCTCAATCCGTGGAAGTGGGAAGGCGTCAAGTCTTGTAAATTTATTTATTGTTTGCGAGTAGTCTACACACATACGTTTTTTGTGATTTTCGGATGAGACAACAACAACTTGAGCCCGCCAGGGAGAGTGACTATTTTCTATTATACCATCCTTATAGAGTTTATTGATTTCTTCTTTGATAAAATCCTGGTCGTCTTTTGAAAATCGTCTCGAACGTATAGCAATAGTTGTGATAGTAGGGTCTAGATTAGGGAAAAGTGAAACTGGTGAAACGTGTGCTATGGCCAAGTTGCATATTTCAAGAGCAGGCCTAGATCCATTGAATTTAATTTCAACTGTTTTATATTCCCTTAGAATATCATGACCAATGATTAAATCGGCACATGCGTTAGGAAGCACTGCTATTTTTACCTTATGAAATGTTTGGGCTCCCACTTGCAGGTCAACGATGCAACTGTGTTTTATGGAACATGAGAGCGACTGAGAAGCCATAGAAATATAGCTTTTTTCAGTTAACAAACGGAAATTACCTCTACGTGCAAATTTTTCGTCTACGTATGTAGAAGAGCTACCACTATCAACGAGAGCGTTGGCTTTTAACCCATTCACAGTAACGTCTACTAGAGATTTTGATAGACATTGAGGGGCTGCAGCAACAATTTCTTGATCTGAAACGATAGCGGATGTTTTCCGAATCGAACCTTTCTTCTTGGCCAGGCAGACCACCGAAAAATGACCTAACTTATTACAAAAATTACAAATACTGTCTTTAGCTGGACAAAGTGTACGAGGATGCCTGTCTTTTCCACAGAAATAACATTTTTGTGTGTTTTTTTGAGTCGAAGCAAGTGTATCTTCATTGGGGGTGTTTGGTGCTGGGATAGCATTGACTACATGTGGTTGGGTGGTGTAAGATGCCGATTGTGATTGGGCAGATTCTAATGCGAGGGCTTGTTTGTGAGCTTGTTCTAAACTTAAAGTTGTGTTTTCGAGTAAACGCTGCCTAATTGTTGGCGATACCAACCCTCTAATGAATGAATCGCGTATGTACGAATTTCGATGTTCTTGAGCGGTAACCGCCTGAAAATTACAATCTTTTGCTAGCTGGTGAAGATTTCTGAGGTATTGATCGATTGATTCGTTGGTACCTTGTACACGAGTTGCTAGTTTGTTTCGTGAAAATATTTCATTGGTCTGCTGATCGAAAGTAGCTTTAAGAATGTTTAGAGCGTCTTCGTAAGTTCTGGTGTCATTAAAGAGTGCGAAAATAGTTGGCGATACATAATTTACAAGAAGCTTGAATTTACCTCGATCGTCTAGGTCTTGGACATCTTCAATGAAATTTTCAAAAGTTGAAAACCAATGTCTCCAAGCCAAAGTAGCTTCTGATGCATTTGGATCTGCGTCAAACTTGTCTGGTCGTAGTAGGCGATCCATAATTCAGACATTCGTCAAATAAATTGAAATGTAACACAAGAATAAACCACGAAACTTGGCTTTATTTGACGAAATGCCACACAGAGAATTAATATTCTCGAAAACTTTCGAGAAAAAATGGTATTATTCTTCATTAATCTACAACGAAGTTCAATGAACCGAATGAGAACATCCGGGTTGATGTACGTTCATTCGTTCGCTTCCCATAATAAGGGGAAGTGTACTGGGCC